>CM031593.1:7658926-7728836 GCA_018467065.1 Ephestia elutella
CGCTCGTACAATCCAATGTTCTCTTCTTCCGCTTGTCTCCGTTCAATACACACGTGTATTCGTTAATATTCTAATTTATTTATTATATATTCATAAAGTCGTGTACCGAATGTGATATAGTGCTAATAAACCAGTTGCTGCTATTCACTATCTTTCACTGTGTGCAAACACCACTGCTGTCCGAAACTAGACCTCAACTGGGTTCACAGTCCACTCCAAGAAAATCAATTATGGGCCATTGGGCATTGTGCCCCCCATAATTTTGGTCCTTCAAGGAAAGAAAAGGCAGTCATCAGTTTGCACATCAGTCGGACGGGTCAGTTCTCTTTGGGAGGAGCCAGCCCGCCATATTAGAAGCCGTGTGGTGTGGCACATCACAGTACCTACGACGACGACAAGACGAGTAACGTGAGTCAATTCGCCGACGTCATATAACCTAGAAGACATATTTTTTGGATTTTCACGAGGAGGAGGCTCATAAAGCGAAGAAAGCATTCAATCAATTTCATTTCATTCACACTAGCCGCCATAACAGTAGCGAACAAAGAATAGTAGCGAAGTTCCCTTTTTTCGCAACATTGGCTGCGCTGTCTCTGCGTCGAACGCGATTGGCCGCGTTCCGGAAACCGCCGAGCGACAACAGCGCCCCCCCTCGACGAACGTGGGAAGAACTACTTCGCATCTCGTGCGCCGGTGCGCCAACGCCGCGCCGCCCGCCATCTTGTTCCACTCACCGCGGTCAGCGTCATCAACAGTGTGCGAGAAAAAATATATTTTATTCTTCTAGGGACAGTATCAGTAATAAGGTGCTTTGTATAATTGCGTGTTTAGAAATTGTTCTATTGCGTTGTGTTTACAAATCCAAGTATGGCCGAAAACATAAAATCCCTCATTGCCTCGCGTGGTTACGCGAAGGCTAGTTTTACCAAAATAGCAAAGGCTATGGTATCTGAGGATGTTGCAGGTACGTCACTCTCTGTATTTAGACTGAAGGGTATGGCTGACAGGTTAAAAGAGGTTTTCTCGGAATATACCAGGTTGTGTGTAGCTATAAAGGTTATTAGTGAAAAAGACGCCGAGGATCCAAGTGACTTAGAAGAGCAATACATCGAGCTCACTGCTAAAATTAACGAGGCTCTTAATAAATTAAACCCAACAGTTGCTCAAGCACAGCCTCAGCAAGGGACAGTCTCTAGGATTAAGCTTCCACATGTCTCTGTTCCGACTTTTTCAGGAAAATATACACAATACTATGAGTTCATCAATATTTTCACAGCCATGATTCATAATGACAGTACATTGACCCCAGTCCAAAAACTATATTACCTGAAAGGTTTTTTATTTTAACTGACGAGCCTCAGTCTCTCGTCAGCAACCTTCCTCTTATTGACGACAGTTATGCACATGCTCTAAAATTGTTAAAGGAACGGTATGTGTTTGTAATATATTGGGTAAAACTAAACGCAGGCGTTTCGCATTGCTGCCGCCAGAGGGCGTTCGGGGTTTTCACACTGCTAGCGCGAATGGCTCGCGGACGGTCGCCATTGCATTGCCCTATGCGATATCGGTTTGATTTTTAATACGCGAGAGGTTCCGCGTTCTTTGATTGCTAATTAGTTTGAGTTGTGTTTGTGAATTTCCTGTTTGTTAAATAACTATTGAACTTTGTGTTTGTGTACCCGTCATGGTGACTTTTTCTTGTGAGAGGTGAAACGTGGCTGGCTGTTCACATCTGGCTGTTCCCGAGTGAAACTACGGGAAGAAATCTATTTATTTGTCCTGGGGAATTGAGATCTCAAGGGTTAGGTAGGGTGATTAGGAATTCCCCCTTCCCGAAGACACTCAAGTTTGGATCCGAAGAGAAAGAAGATTTAATTTGGTAAGTGTTCAATTGTATTTAATTTATAGGTTAGGTTATCATATAGGGCCCTGTAGCTCCCTTCATAAGCTACGGTGGTAGCAGACTGCGTATAGCTTAAGTTAGATTCTAGTCGGACAAGCGTGGTGTCGCGCGGTGGTTTTTTCCCGGTACTTAATTTTACCGGTAGAACTTTTCCCGGTGAAGCTCCGGTACAGAATTCTTCCCGCCGCTTCGTTTGTCCGGATTCTCTCTGCCACATTTTCTGGCAGCAGACCGTAGTTGCTCTGCACATTTTCTGGTAGCAGAGCGTAGTTTATCTACCCTCTATTTGTTCGTTTGTAAAAAATAATTAATTGTTTGTAAAAATTATTAGATTTTTCTTAGTTTGTTTGTATAAGAATATTTGTAACCTTTTTTGTATTTGTTTGCGGTTTGTACCGTGCGTTCCGGGTTTGTGCCATTCTCATACCTACCGCGGTTCTTCGTGTAGTTGTTTGATTTTGTTGTTTTTTATTTACCTTTTGTTATTTTTTGTTTGTGACTTGACGCGATGGCGAAGGCCTCCAATGCTAGGGCGACACTCGCCAACGAATTGAGATGGTTTGTGACGGCCGGAGGACTCCTGTCCCGGAAGGACAGGGAGGGCGCCATACTGCTAAGAGCGGATCACCTCCACTCACGATTGATTAGCGCGGAAGCGGCCATGGCGGCGCTTACCGAAGCCGATCTTACCCCGGAGGCCTACGCAGGTCACATGGCGGACATGGACCAGATCCTGAGTCTGCACGATGATATCGCGGAGGCGGTGACCGCAATAAGGGCGAGACAGGCTGGCGGACCAGCCCCTCGCACACCTGTTAGACAGGAAGGACCAGCGGTTACTGGTCGGCTCCCCACCCTTCAGCTGTCCCACTTTGGGGGTAGGATGGAGGAGTGGGTAGCATATAAAAATATGTTTGAGTCCCTGGTCGTAGCACGACAGGATTTGTCGAAGGCCCAGAAGATGGCCTACCTCCTCTCCACTCTTGAGGATGAAGCGCGGTCGCTCATCCAGCACCTCCGGGTGGAGGACGACCAGTACGATACGGCTTGGGAGTTATTGAACTCCCGCTACCAAAACTTACGTTTGTTAGCGGATGCGCACGCCGCACAGTTGATGGCCCTGCCCAAGGTGGCCAACAGGGCACAGTTGCGCCTGCAGTTGCTCACGCCCGTTACAGTGGCCTGTAACGCGCTCCGCACACTGGGGCTGCCGGTGGACCAATGGTCTTTTTTGTTGGTGCACATTGTATTGGGCAAATTGCCCAATGACATCCGCTCGCGGTTTGAGCGCGAGAATGCGGAACGGGATAGCACCACCCTACCAACATTCACTGACTTGGTGAAGTTTTTGGAGTTTGAGGCACGGGCGGCTGAGAATACCATGACGGACTCAGCGCCATCCAGAGCGCCTGAACGTAGGCCCCAACAGGGACGGCAACCGCCACCGCGTGGAGCTGGTGTGCGGGTTGCACACACGGCAGCAGTCGCGGGGGACGCGGACTGCCTGCAATGTGGCCGGATGGGCCACAGCCTGCTGCAATGCAGGGACTGGCAGAGACTGCCAGTACAAGATCGGCGCCGCATGGCAAAGCGGCATGAACTTTGCTTTTATTGTTTGGGCGGTCACTATGCACGTGACTGTCCCAGTGCCATACCATGCAGTGCATGCCGTGGGCGGCACCACGCGATGCTTTGCATGAACCGCAACGGGGATGGCACCCGGATGTTGAGGCAGGGGTCCCCTAGGGGCGGGGGCGCTCCTGCGCGAAGCCCTCCACCACCGGACGGAGGACGCGGCTTCGCTCGTCGCACCCCCCCTCGGGAGGGGGGTCGCGTACCGGCGCGGGTCTTGGCGGACCGGGACCACGCGCCCCAAGGTCATGGCCAGTATGTGGCTGGCCAGGCCCCGGATGGGGCCCCCATGGGCGGGGGCCCTAGATCGGACGTGAGAGTGGGGACACCCCCCTCCACGCGGGTTACCAATACCCAACACATGCAGCCGCAGCGGTTTTCTCCGCCGCTGCACGAGTACCCACGGCTGGAGTACCACCCGCCGTACCATATGTATGGCCGGGCCGCGGGTTATGCCCCCCTCAGATGGGGATGTGCACTCGCCCGCCATATTATCCGGGTCAGTGGCGCGCCCCTGGTTTGGAGAGAGTGGGGAGCCCGTAACTAGCTTGCTCCCTTGCTGGGACAGAGCCGCGGACGGTTCTGCTCCCTACCGCGGTGGTCCGCGTATGGGGTCGTGGGGGAAGCCATTAATTTGAGAGCTCTGTTGGACTCAGGGGCTCAAAGCAGTTTGGTTACCACTCGAGTGGCACGCCAGTTAGGTTTAGTCGTGGAAGACTCGCCTGTGCCACTTCTTGGAGTTGGTGGCATACAAGTGAAGTGTCTGACGGGCCAGACACTTGTCACCTTTTCTTCGCTGAAGTCCTCCACAATGAGGATCACGACTTCGGCTATGGTAATGGATACCATTGCGGGTTGGCACCCCTCGACAGACATACCGCCGGGTGTGTTGTCTTTGGTTTCGGGTCTGGATTTGGCCGACCCCTTTGTCTTTCATCCCGGCCCAGTGGACTTGCTCCTGGGCTCGGACGTATTGGGTTGGATTTTGTTGGGTACACAGAAGGCTCTGGGGTCGTCTTCACTGATGGCAGTGTCTACGATTTTTGGTTTTGCCCTGATGGGCCCTGTGTTTGATAATGGCACCGCGGAGGAGCCACCGGTTGTCGCATCTGCGTCCTTGGCCAAGACCATGCAAAGGTTTTGGGAGGTGGAGGAGCCACCTATGAGTTCCAGGATGGATCCGGAACACGCTGAGTGCGAAGCCCTTTTTCGATCGACCACGGAGAGGTTGCCCTCCGGTCGGTTTGTAACTAGGTTACCCTTTGTTGCCTCTCGTCCTAGCCTAGGGCAAAGTAGGGCGCTTGCGGAGAAACGACTGCTGTCCATGGAGCGACGCATGCAGCGTGACCACGTACTTCGCGATAAATATATTGAATTTATGCGCGAGTACGAGGATTTGGGTCACATGTCTCCGGCTCGAGTTGATTGGAGCTCAACTGAGCATTATTTTTTGCCCCACCACGCGGTGGTGAAGGCCTCAACGGGCAAGTTGCGGACTGTCTTTGATGGGTCCGCACCCACTTCGAACGGAGTTTCGTTGAATCTATGTTTGCATTCAGGTCCCAAATTGCATAGGGACATAATTGACATCATCTTGAACTTTAGAAGACATCAAGTGGTTTTTGGCGCGGACATCCGGATGATGTTCCGCCAGACAGTCATACATCCTGAGGACAGGCGATTCCAGTTGATACTCTGGCGTGAGCGCCCTGAGGATCCTGTGACGGTGTATGAACTCAACACAAACACGTATGGTTTGAAATCTAGTCCCTATATCGCCATCAGATCATTGCTTGAATTGGCAGAGCGGGAACGGATCCGCTTTCCCCGTGGGGCTTCCGTGCTGTCACGTGACTTGTATGTTGATGACGTGTGCACCGGAGCCCAAAGTATTGAGGAGGCCCTCCTACTGCGGGATGAATTGATTGAAATATTGAAGACAGGTGGCTACGAGCTACGTAAGTGGTTGTCCAATGAGCCTAGAGTTCTAGAAGGGATCCCGGAGGATCACCAACAGAACCCTCACCTGTTTGAGGATGTGGATGATCCCAACAGGATAGCGGTGCTGGGCATGCAGTACCAGCCGCTAACCGATATTTTCACATTCCAAGTGGACTTGGAAATACCAAAGGTCTGGACTAAGAGAACGGTGTTGTCCGTAATAGCCCGTATGTTTGATCCAAGCGGTTGGATCAGTCCAGTGATATTCTCTGCAAAGTGTCTTCTTCAGAGACTTTGGACTTTGGGCGTCTCGTGGGACGAGCCGCTGTTTGGCTCTCCATTGGATGATTGGCTCGAGTTGTTTTCATCGATTAAGGAAGTCAATCGGATTGCCTTGCCTCGTCGAATATTGCCACCCGGGAAATATCGAGCCAGCCTGCATGGCTTTTGTGACGCGTCGGAGCGAGGCTACGCCGCGTCAGTCTATATGCGGACAGTTGACGCCGATGGCCGGGTCAATGTCTCGCTTTTGTTAGGGAAGAGCAAGGTCGCCCCCATCAGGACTAGGCTGACTATTCCCAAGCTTGAGTTGAGTGGAGCTCACCTTCTCTCTAAATTGTTGCATCACGTTGCATGTGAGCTGGCGGCCACGGTCGAGATACGGGACATCTTCGCCTGGTCGGATAGCCAGGTCGCGCTTGCATGGTTGCGCGCGGCCCCACATACCTTGGAGGTTTTTGTGGGAAATCGGGTTTCCCAAATCCAGAATATCGGAATTGATATAACATGGAGACATGTGCCGGGAGAGCTTAACCCAGCGGACTGTGCTTCCCGAGGTTGTACGGCACCAGAATTGGTGTCACACCCGCTCTGGTGGGGTCCAGAGTGGCTGATGGGATCAGAAACTTCTTGGCCTGTCTGTCAGACAGATGTTACTTCTTTGAGTTTGACTGGGCTCCGTGTACATGCTGTAGTCGCTGAGACGACGTCGGAGCCGGATTGGCTACTTGCTCGGTATAGCAGTTTGGATAAGCTTCTGGGTGTTACCAGTTGGATTAAGCGTTTCATACATAATTGTAGAAACCCACAGGCAAAGCGGTTGGAGCCGATTGCAGGTGCAGAAGAGCGCCGGAGCGCATTGTTGCATTGGGTCCGTGTCGTGCAGACCGGACGGTTTGAGTCAGAGCTTCATATTTTGCGCGAAGCACGCGCTAAGTTGAAGGGCGCGGTCGCTCGTTTGAACCCGTACATCGACTCGGATGGGCTTCTTCGGGTTGGAGGCAGGCTCCGGAAGGCGGATCTTCCATATGAGACTCGCCATCCTCTGTTGTTGCCCAAGGGCGGACCCTTGGTGCAGCTTTTGGTGTCTGATCGACACATTCGTAACGCCCATGCTGGGTGCAATGCTTTGTTGGCTATTTTGCAACGCGAGTTTTGGATTTTGTCAGCCCGAAGAGCAATCCGTAGTGTCCTGTTTCGATGTATTGCATGTTATAGGTTGAAGGCATCCACGATGCAACCACAGATGGGTGATTTGCCCGCTGATCGAATCCGACCTTCGAGACCGTTTGACGGCGTTGGAACCGATTTTGCCGGTCCCTTTTCGATCAAGGCTTCTCCCTTTCGTAATGCCCGTATTGTGAAGGGCTATTTGTGTGTATTTGTTTGTTTGGCCACCAAGGCTGTCCATTTGGAGGTGGTATCGGCTCTGACTACGGAGGCCTTCGTCGCCGCGTTGGATCGCTTTGTTTCGCGTCGAGGTCTACCTTCCCTTATTAGGTCTGACAATGGCACAAACTATAAAGGAACTGTAAATTATCTTAAGGATGTTTCTGTGTTTATTGATAAAAATTGTACTAGTTTAAGTCAAATTGCTGCCCAAAGGGGAATAACCTGGAAGTTTAGTCCCCAAGTTGCCCCCATTGGGGAGGGATTTTTGAAGCGGCTGTGAAATCCGCAAAGACCCACCTCCGCCGCATTATCGGAGAAACGGCTCTAACTTTTGAAGAGTTGGCCACAGTGTTTTGTAAAGTTGAGGCGGTCCTCAACTCTCGTCCTCTCTGTCCGCTATCTCCAGATCCAAATGACTTGGAAGCTCTCACCCCTGGTCATTTTTTGGTGGGAGGGCCGTTGAATGCCCTGCCCGAATACCCGTGGAAGGATGAACGCGTATATCGGTTGTCGCGTTTTCAAATGTTGCAGCAAATGAGCCAGGACTTTTGGCGTCGCTGGTCGCTTGAATATTTGCATTTGCTGCAGCAAAGAGTGAAGTGGACAGACAGGACTGAGCCTCCCAGGGAGGGTGATTTAGTATTGTTAAAAGAGGCAAATTTGCCCTCATTGCTTTGGCGACGAGCTCGCATATTACGTTTGATTCTTGGCGGAGATGGCACTCCGCGTGTGGCTGAGGTGTTGGTCGACGGTTCGATTTTAAGGAGAGGTGTGACCTCTCTCGCCCGCCTTCCCGTAGAGTAAGCTAGCGGTCTGCTTCTCAGACCGGGACGGGGGATGTTTGTAATATATTGGGTAAAACTAAACGCAGGCGTTTCGCATTGCTGCCGCCAGAGGGCGTTCGGGGTTTTCACACTGCTAGCGCGAATGGCTCGCGGACGGTCGCCATTGCATTGCCCTATGCGATATCGGTTTGATTTTTAATACGCGAGAGGTTCCGCGTTCTTTGATTGCTAATTAGTTTGAGTTGTGTTTGTGAATTTCCTGTTTGTTAAATAACTATTGAACTTTGTGTTTGTGTACCCGTCATGGTGACTTTTTCTTGTGAGAGGTGAAACGTGGCTGGCTGTTCACATCTGGCTGTTCCCGAGTGAAACTACGGGAAGAAATCTATTTATTTGTCCTGGGGAATTGAGATCTCAAGGGTTAGGTAGGGTGATTAGGAATTCCCCCTTCCCGAAGACACTCAAGTTTGGATCCGAAGAGAAAGAAGATTTAATTTGGTAAGTGTTCAATTGTATTTAATTTATAGGTTAGGTTATCATATAGGGCCCTGTAGCTCCCTTCATAAGCTACGGTGGTAGCAGACTGCGTATAGCTTAAGTTAGATTCTAGTCGGACAAGCGTGGTGTCGCGTGGAGATTTTTTCCCGGTACTTAATTTTACCGGTAGAACTTTTCCCGGTGAAGCTCCGGTACAGAATTCTTCCCGCCGCTTCGTTTGTCCGGATTCTCTCTGCCACATTTTCTGGCAGCAGACCGTAGTTGCTCTGCACAGTATGACACTAAAATAAAAATAGTTCAGGAGCATATATACACTATTTTAGATTTACCAAATATCACCCGTTCTACCTCGATTAATATACGCAATTTGATTTCAGAAGTAAAGCAACATTTGGCCGCCTTAAAGAATTTAAAAGTGCCGGTGGACAACTGGGACAGCATTATCGTTTGTATTATTATGCGAAAGCTGGACATGGTAACAAATCGCGCATTTCAGCTTGACTGTGACTCCAAGGAACTTCCAACCATCAAGGAAGTACTGGAATACCTGGAAAAACGTTCCTTAGCATTGGAGTCGATGGACACCAATAATCAACGATCGCAGTGGCAGTCCCAGCGCCTTGCTAGCCACTCGGTAACTGCCAATACTTCGGCATCATGCATCTTCTGTAAGTCTTTTGAACATAAATTATTTCAATGCCCTACTTTTAAACTTTCAACACAACAAAAGCGCCTAGAGTTTGCACGCACTAATAAATTATGCCAAATATGCTTGGCTCAACACAAACGCAAGTGCAAATATCATTTTAAGTGTGCCGAGTGTAAAAAGGAGCACAATACCCTGCTGCATGGGATCGAATTGGAACAAAGCCCGTCAGTCACCTTGCTTTCTAACTTCAGTGGTCCTCATGCACAAGTTTTATTACCTACTGCCCAGGTTAAACTCATCGCCAACAATGGAACTGCAATTTATGTTAGAAGCTTACTTGACAGTGCATCCCAAGCTTCTTTTGTGACAAGCAGGGTCGTGGAAATGCTTGGCCTGACTCCTATGCGCACCAACACTAGTATTGTGGGCATAACAAATGCTGAGCAAGCCATCAACAAGTGTGTAACACTCACAGTACACTCAACAGTGTACCCATTTAAAATTGAGGTTAATTGTCATGTCATTGATAATATCACAACACAACTGCCTCAAACACTTCTAGATGTGTCATCAATAAAATTCTCTGCCAATTGTAAACTAGCCGACGCAACATTCAATGTGCCTAGTGATGTGCATGTTTTGCTAGGAGCTGATATTTTTTTCCAGGTGCTGTTGCCGCAGCCTGATGTGGTGGTGTCACCTACTGCGAGCAACCAACAGCAGCAACCTGCAGCAACTACAGCTACCATCGAGCAACCATACATCGTGCACACTGCATTAGGGGCCATCGTCGCTGGTCGCAGCAACATCAAAGCAAACAATCAGGTTGTACTATTTTGCAATGAATGTAATTCTAATATTAGTGATGACATTAGGTTTTTTTGGAAAACTGAATCAGTGCCTGAAACCTTCCCAGAGCAACTACCGGAACACGAGTATTGTGAGAATCTTTTCAAACGCACCACTGTGCTTGAAAACAATAAATTCACAGTAACTATGCCTATTAAATTTCCGTTAGAGCAAATCAATTCTGAGTTAGGGGAGTCGTTTCCATTAGCGCTCAAAAGATTTTATAATCTCGAGAAGCGGTTGCAAAGAGATTCAACGCTTCACATAGAATATACAAAATTTATTAATCAATATATTTCTTTAAAGCATGGTGAATATCGTGACATAAGTAGTTATGATTTATCTAGGGATCCAGTCTTTTTTCTCCCTCACCATGCCGTACTCAAAGAGTCTAAAACCACAAAATTAAGGACCGTATTTGATGGATCTATGCTTACAACTAAGAAAGTTTCTTTAAATGATATTTTAATGAACGGTCCGGTGGTTCAAAAGGACCTTTTTGAAGTATTACTTGCATTCAGATTAGAAAAATTCTTTTTTATCTGCGATATAAGAATGATGTTTAGATGTATTGACTTAGATGCCTCACAGAGGTCTCTACAGAACATCTTGTGGCGCGACTCTCCTGATCAGGATGTGAAGTGCATACAGCTCAATACGGTCACATATGGCCTTAAGCCTTCTTCATATCTTGCCACTCGATGTCTCATTGAGCTTGCAGAGAGGTATCAAAATCAATTTCCTTTGGCATCATCAATTTTGAGAAACAACACTTATGTTGATGATGTTCAGTCAACCAGCCAGTCTGAAGAACAGCTAATTAATATGCAGTCGGAGTTGATTAAATTGCTTGCTCTTGGAGGGTTTCAATTGCACAAATGGGCATCTAACTGTAGTACAGTACTTTCCAAAAGTGCCTAGAGATACTCATCAGTTTTGTGAATCAGATATAGAAAACCGTGACTTATCAGTCAAAACATTAGGTGTACATTTTTGTGTAGAAAATGATGTGTTCAAAACCAGCACCCCAGAGCCCTATACTAGCCGTAAAGACTCAAAACGAGATATCTTGAGTTACATTTCAAAATTTTACGATCCTATGGGTTTAGTGGGTCCTATATTTGTACAAGCTAAGGTCATCATGCAGCGGCTTTGGGCTGCTAACTCAGACTGGGACGCTGCTCCTCCTGAGGATATACGATGTATGTGGGTAAACTTTGTCAAGGATTTAGATCAGATGAAACATATATCTGTGCCCCGCTGTATTCAACCTCACAATGCAGTCTCAATTCAGTTAGTAGGCTTTGCTGATGCATCCTCAGTAGCCTATGGCTGTGTGCTTTATTTGCGCACCATCAACTCGCAAGGTAAAGTACACAATGCGTTATTATGCTCAAAATCACGAATTAATCCTCTTAATAAGCAACTCACGACACCTAGATTAGAATTAAATGCTGCACTGCTTCTTTCACGCTTGACTGACAAGGTATTGCATACATTAGAAAACAAAATTCATGTCAGTGATACTCACCTCTTTTCTGACTCTCAAATAGTCTTAGCATGGTTAAAAACTGACCCTACAAAGTTACAGGCATATGTAGGAAATAGAGTCAGAACAATTTTAAAGTGTGTGCATAACTGTCACTGGCACTATATTAATACTGCTGACAACCCTGCCGACTGCCTCAGCAGGGGTCTCAGACCGAGTGAACTTAAAGATTTTGATTTATGGTGGAACGGTCCGTCTTTTTTATTTAATAGTGCTTATTCTTTCCAGTCAGAGTGTGACATACCTGCAGAACTACCAGAGTTAAAATGTAGCGATAATAATTTTGTAGGTGCTACTGTGGCCACACAGATTTCTGATGTTTATGATAGAATTAAGAAATTTTCAAACATAAATAAAATGTCTAGGGTATTAGCATATGTACTCAGATTTTGTAACAATGTGAAAAAGGATTCAGAAAAATTAAATAGTTTTTTATCTTCACTTGAGACTGATAGAGCTTTACAATTGATTGTGAAGAACGAGCAAAAACTCTTTTATGCTAATGAAATTAAATGTTTAACAGCTTCCACTCCAGTCAGTGGCAGTCTAAGGCCCCTAACACCATTTATAGATAGTAGCGGTCTCATAAGAGTTGGAGGACGTTTGCAAAATGCGCCTGTTGCCTATGCAAAGCAACATCCTATAATCCTGCCTAAAGACTCTGACATCACTGCCCTGATTGTGAGAGATGAGCATTTAAAACTGCTACATGCGGGCCAAAGACTAGTCCTAACCTCCCTCAGACAGCGCTTTTGGATCATAGATGGTCTACGCACAGTCAAAAAGATATTGCATAAGTGTGTAATATGTTTCAGATTGAAAGCTGCTGCGACAACTCAGCTGATGGGTTCGCTGCCTGCCGCTAGAGTCACCGCTGCATGCAGAGCGTTTCAGAAAATCGGGATGGACTTCGCTGGGCCAATATCTGTCAAAAATAGCAGAATAAGGAAACCGATTATAGGGAAAGGGTACATAGTTTTGTTTGTTTGCTTCACCACTAAAGCGATACACTTAGAACTTGCCTCTGATTTAACAACAGCGACTTTCCTGGCTTGTTTCAAGCGCTTTATCGCTAGGCGCAATTTGCCCAGCGATGTCTATTGCGATAACAGCTCTACGTTTGTGGGGGCAAGGAACCGATTAGATGAATTGTATCGCTTACTCGCCTCTCAGAGTCACCAGGCTGAAGTACAAGCTTATGCTCTTGAAAGAAAAATAGATTTCCACTTTATTCCTAAATACAGCCCGATACATGGCGGACTCTGGGAAGTGGGAGTGAAAAGTGTAAAGCATCATTTAAAAAGAGTTGTAGGAAAAGCATTGTTAACATACGAACAACTCAACACTGTATTAGTTGAAATAGAGGGAGTCTTAAACTCTCGCCCTTTAACAGCTGTAACTTCTGATCCTAATGATTTTTCTTACTTATCGCCGGGTCACTTTCTGACAGGTGCCCCTCTTAATACCTACTCAGAACGTGATCTGACTAGTCCTAAGTCTTTGCTTCAATTTTGGAATATAACTGTAAGCATGAAACAAAATTTTTGGAAATTTTGGAGCAAACATTACCTTACTATGTTGCAAAGTAGACCTAAGTGGCGTGTTGACATGCCCAATGTCACCATAGGTAGTTTAGTTATATTGCGATATGATAATTTGCAACCCTTGTACTGGCCAATGGCTCGTGTTACAAACCTGTTCCCTGGGAAGGACGGGAAAGTTCGTGTCATAGAGGTTAAAACTGCTAATGGCTATAAGCACAATAGATCTATTACAAAGATATGTTTGTTACCTATAGTTTAAGTTACCTGTCCTTTTGTAATTTATATACTTACTTATTTAATGAAACACAACGTCAACTTAGCACTTGAGAAAGCTGTATAACTGTGTTACTTTATATATCTACATTTTTTTGCCTATTCCATATTCTCTACATTAATTAGAATTTATTGAAATGGAACACTGTAACTGTATTTAAGTTAATTTAACGTTAGCTTTATATACTCTCCTTTTTTTGTTCTATATGTTTGTTCTATATACTCTATATAAAACTTAACGTAGGAACTTTCTTTAGAAAACATTTCTTAATTTCATTCGAGTAAATTAATAAGTCTGTAAGCAATAGTTTCTTGCATTATATAATATTTCATATAAACTCTTATTACACAAAACATATGTAACTGTGATTAGGCTATGTAACTCTGTAAAATATTTTGTGGTCGAGCCCGCAACTTATGTTGAGAACAACATAAAAACATCGTCCTACCAGGACCTTTAAAATTAAAAATATAAACTTGTTGTCTTTGACGTGTTGCTGTCTCGCTCGTACAATCCAATGTTCTCTTCTTCCGCTTGTCTCCGTTCAATACACACGTGTATTCGTTAATATTCTAATTTATTTATTATATATTCATAAAGTCGTGTACCGAATGTGATATAGTGCTAATAAACCAGTTGCTGCTATTCACTATCTTTCACTGTGTGCAAACACCACTGCTGTCCGAAACTAGACCTCAACTGGGTTCACAGTCCACTCCAAGAAAATCAATTATGGGCCATTGGGCATTGTGCCCCCCAGATGTTTCGGATCTTCAATTTTTATACGTCTACAGAAAATGCTCATCAGATTAATCAAGTTTTGCTAAAGCGCCATTTCCATATATGTTATAGTGTAGCTGGTCTCTTGGAGTTATTCATCAGATGTTCCAGATCTTCAATTTTTATACGTCAGCAGAAAATGCTCATCAGGTTGAACGATTTTTGTTAAGGCGCCATTTCCATATATGTTATAGTGTAGCTGGTCTCTTGCAGTTCTTCATCAGATGTTCCAGATCTTCAATTTTTATACGTCAGCAGAAAATGCTCATCAGGTTGAACGACTTTTGTTAAGGCACCATTTCCATATTTCTTATGGTTTAGCTGTTCTGTTATGGTTCTTCATCAGGTGTTCCAGTTTTCAAAATGAATTATAGCCTATATGTTGCCCAGGCTTAATTGCTATACAACAAAAAAAGTTTCATTCAAATCCGTCCAGTAATTTTTACGCGAAACGCGTACATACATACAGACAGACAGACAAGAAATTCCAAAAAAATTTTTTTGCCTTCTATTGTTCTTTTTAGGTGTCCCTCTATCCATTTTAGTCAAAAATACTAAATGTACAGACAAAATATTTTTACTGTTTTATTATATGTATAGATATAAAAGAAAAACGCCAGCTACGCAGCCATCTTTTTTCCACACGGGTTTCGAGAGAGTTGACCCAGCGCAAAGAAAATAATACTCCTTCGGTCGGAGACCCGGAGTCTCCGCAGAGTTGCCATAAAGCTGGCCATTGACGATCAGTTTTTCGCGTAAAACTAGACGTAAAACTGTGGCATCACTCCAAATGGTTTTAGGCCGACTAGAATTCCCCACTCACTGGCGTCACGCCGGCTCTTCAGTTTTCGATCGGCCGGGCTGAAGGGGTGACCTATTATGGGCTTAAACAAGCTAATTATTAAAAAATAAAATAAAATTAAAACGTTTATTCGGATTTGTTATTGAAATGAGTATTTTGCGTAGCATATTTCTGAAAAAAATGTTAGTACAATTTTGGTATACCTATTTGAATTTTGCTTATTAGTATTTTTTAGTATTGACCGGACAATTTTTTGGTATTTTGTAAAATTTTAAAACGGTCACACTGACTCACATATCCTATGGCACTCGGAGGGATGCAAGAAATCTAAAAATATCTCACATCAAAATCTGTTAACCCGTTCAGGACTTATGGAGAAATAAAGAAACTTACATACATACATGAACCCTGAAAACATGACACTCCTTTTTTGGTCACTCGTGTAAAAAAGGAATCAATTCAATCACGTCAATTTGTTAATTGAGTTATCGCTAGAACCAAATGACTGGACAAAATAATTTAAGGATGGACGAAACGACATATTTCAAGCTTTTGAAACAAATAACTCCACAATATATTGCTATATTGCTAAACAGGATACTAATATGAGAGAAGCTATTAGCCCTCATGTGAGATTGACTACCACTCTTCGTTAATTAGCATCGGGAATGAGTTACGAAGAATTAAAATTTCCAACTGCAATATCTCCACAGCGTCTAGGAGTCATCATTTCAGAAACACGCTCAATCACCGCGGGCGATGCGAGCGAACTGACGACATTTGGAATGACGATCACACACTCACGGGCAGTTTGGCGCGATGCGCCGTTGGATTTATGGTAGTCACGGAAAATTTCCGTGGCGCGTCGTCAGTTAAAACTCTGGAATGATGATTTGACACTCACGATCAAATTTTGGAGTGACGCCACAGTTTTACGTCTAGTTTTACGCGAAAACTGATCGTCAATGGCCAGCTTAAGGCACTGTACACATAATGTTGCCCTTACACAAATTCTTAATAATTACGCTGTAGTGTTACCAGCGTACGAAACCTTAATAATTCCTATTTATGCGGGTTTTTTTGCAACTGCTCAGAGCTCTTTAGAGTCCATAATATAATTTATTTAACAATGATTTTTTCAGATGGAATTGGAGCTCCGTTGATAGCTGGTATTATTGCTATTGTGTCATTAATTATGCTCGTAGCATTTATGACATTTAAAAAATGCAATACTAAGATTTATCTTACCTTCTTTAAGATTTACCTTCTTTGGAAGGAACCTTTTTACGTAAGTATAATTATTAATCTATACATATAATAAAACAGTAAAAATATTTTGTCTATACATTTAGTATTTTTGACTAAAATGGTGTTGCGTGTATTATACACAACCGTGTTAAATTTCACATATACTGCACTTACGTCTGTTGATTCGCACATTCATTACACATAATTGTTTGTTTAACTATTATTTTAACGCTTTTTAGTGTTAATTAATCGTCCTTACAAACACACCGGTCTGTTTGTTTATGTAAAGTCAACTTGACACCTTGGATGTTTGACAGTGACGTTTGACGGCGACGTTTGGAAATGGTTCCTGCAACAAGTTGTATAGAACTGACGGACGCGTCGGTAGAATGTTTTTTTATTTACTTATATTTGTAAATAATATAGGTAATTGGTCAAAATTTATAGAATAATAGTTTAAACAAGGATTTTATTAGATTAACTATATTTTTTTTTCTTCGAGATGAATACCGCCACTTCTATAGTTTTGTCTCTGGTCGAGCTCTATGTTTGTCTCTGATTTCGTGTCAACGCTAGGCTGACGTGGTAAAAGAGGTAGACCTCCCGGAATCTAGATGGTCTTTCTTGGTTCCAAGGCGCCCCAGGGCTGGACGCCTTGCTTTTTTGAGCCCCCATGAGCGGAAAATAAGATGGAGCGGACAGGTAATTTCATCTCTCTTGTGTTCTGCTAGCCTTTGTATGAATATTGTCGGCACGATGTTAATAGCATTCTATATTGTTACAGAACGTGCCGCTCCTAACTCCTACTTCTAAGTTCTAAACTTAGGTTTAGTTGATAGTTTTTACGCTTTATTTTTCAATATTCCACGTTCCACGTGTTAAACTTTATTAGTTTACTCGTTTAAACTATTTTTCCTCGTGCTTTGACACGTAATTTAATGTCGTAACATGGTCACCATTCGATGACAAGACCACATGGCCAGGTGTCTCCAAATCAACAATCCAGGACCCCCAGCTGTTCCTACATTACTGGGAATGACGAGGTGATACAATTTACTGGAAGAAAAGAAAGGACTTAAATGGGATTTACCAAGTAACATCCATTTTATATCTAGAACTTAAATTTTAGAATTTATTTTAATGCAAGGACTTTGCCTAATATGATTTGTTCCTAGTTTTATCACATAGAGAGGACGCTCTCAATCTTTGTTAAAAGGTAGGTCTTATAACCAATATTAAGAATAAGGACATATTTCTATGTCATGTGTTTTCATAGGTTATGATAATTAGACTTTAGTCTTAATTAGTTTGTTTTAAGAAACATGTAAGAAAAGAAAGGATTTGTTAAAACATTCCTATAGAAAGAATTAGCATTAAGGAATAAGAATATTTAACTACTAAAAAGTGAGTTTACCAAATATGTATATTTTCTTTTTAATATATTTAACTTGATATATAAACAATTAACTTGTTTAATTGATTTCAACTAATAGTTGATGGTGCCCTTAGTGAGAATTGAAACACAACATACATCTGGTCCCTTTCTTCAAATGTAACATTCCACAGAGCGACAAGAACTCATCGACCCACTCCGGAGTCTCCTACATAACGCACCACTGAGCTGGCTGTGCGTTTGTCCACCGGTGGCAGGCCGTGTTTTACACACCTATCCTATAGTAGGTAATAGTTTTGGCGTACCCAACGTGTGGCCGAGTGATGTGAGATCAGTTCTTCTGTCAACTTCATCGCTTGGTATTTCGAAGTTTGAGGTTAGTGTTGTTGTTGTTATCTATATTTCAGAATTAATTTAAAGGTAAAGGGAGATAATCCTTTAGAAATGGCTTCGTTAAGGATGAACTTTTATCATCTCCTCAGCGATGAGCTGAGATATGAACTTCTCATCCGAGGACACAAGAGTATAAGAACAGTTGATGAGATGCGAGCCAAGCTTGCCTCGTTGACTAAATCGAATCGTCTAGCAGTGACAATTGATCCTGCTACATTAGAAATAGAATCAGAATTAGAAATTTGTGAGAATAAGATTAGTGACATCGTCCAACTTATTTCTTCAGAATCATTGACACCCACGGGTCATGATAGAATTATTTCACGATTAACCCATATACAGCATAGGGTATCTCGTTTAGTCTCAGCAGATGAGTCTATTTTAGAAAGAATTTCCCTTTTAAAACAAGAATTTGAGAACGCATTTAAACTTTTGAATGTTGATATTACAGGTGAAGTGGGATTTTGCTTCAATGATTTGCATAGTGGTACATCCAGCGGTGTGACTCCAGTCAGTCCTCCGGTTGTTAGCAACCCCTCTACTTCTTCACCAGCGGTGATAGCGGCTGCATCGGCAATACGGTCAGGTGAGCTGCAGGTTACCATTGGTCCATCTCGTAATGTCTCAAAGTGGAATGTTAAGTTCTCAGGTAGAGATAGCAAATTAAATTTGCACGCTTTCTTAGAAAAACTAGAAGAGTTAAGAATTACAAAGAACGTCTACTGACGATCAGCAAGAACTTATATTTCCAGAACGTAAAGAATATGCTGACTCTTTGAAAGAGCTGCAAACTATTTTCCTTAAAGTTAAGGAACACTTAAGAAACGCCTATGCGAAAGGCAAGAAGTCTTATGACAAAAGAAAAAGAAATCTAGGTCTTAAGGTAGGCCAAGTAGTTTGGAAAAGGGACTACGTCTTATCCAAGGCAAGTGATAACTTTGCTAGTAAGTTAGCCCCTAGGAACATTAAATGTGTGGTAGAAGAGAAAGTAGGTGATCTTACTTATCGCTTACGTGCCATAAATGGTAAAAAGATAGGTTTAACACACATAAAAGACATTATACATGTCAGTTCCTAAACATAGTTCATAAGTACCTAGCTTTACGGTAGGCATAGAATAGAAAGTGAGAACCGAGTGTAATAGAATGAGAAAGGGTGAGTGAGACGATGAATGTTAGACTACGGTATGATGGATAAGCCTGAAAGAGAATATGAATGGTAGTAAGTCTGTGAACTAAATTTTTGTTTAACCTAGGTATAACATATCGCTTTGGCTATATTTATTTTATGTAAGTAATTGAGAAAGAAGATAAAGCACTCGCTGTCATTTTGTATTCTGTCCTACAATTAGTTAAGATTTAGTTTAGGATAATTTCCTTCCAACACTCAAATGAGTTATAAACGTTTCTCACGTTATGCATTTCCATTAACAGTTATGTGTCGCACAAGCTGTAAGAAAAAGAGAATTTTCTGCGGCTGCAGAAGGTACTGTAAGTGCCACCATGAGTTGTCACTGTAAAGTGCACTCACAGAATTTAAGAAGAGTTGTTATTTTAGGATACACTCACACGCTAGAATATAAGAAGAGTTGCCACTGGAAAGTGCACTCACATACACATAAATGACACATTTTATAGGTCATTGAACACTGAAGAATCATAGTAGATAGGAAGGATGGATATCCTTGTATCTCCTCTTCAGTGGCATTAAGCTGATCCCAAGATTTAGGTCATAGGGCTGAAGAGGGGAATAAAGAAAAGAAAACAGAATAGGCTAAGATACATACGTTTAATTGTAAACTACGTTAGTTATATAATAGAATTCCACTGAGACTCAGATGTCATTGGTAACTCTGTTGCTCATTGTTTAATTTTGCATGCTTTTATATCCATTAAATAAATAAATAAATAAATAAATATATACGGACAAATCACACAGATTGAGTTAGCCCCAAAGTAAGTTCGAGACTTGTGTTATGGGATACTAACTCAACGATACTATATTTTATGACAAATACATATATAGATAAACATCCAAGACCCAGGCCAATCTGAAAAAGATCTGATTAAGATATTAGAATAGAATTGTTTGCCAATGGGGTCGTTGTCATTCGTTGGTCGACCTTGTCTCTGAGTATTTTTGTTTTCGTTTCGCGAGTAGTGCCTCGTACCTCAACCCTTCTTCGCTCTTGCCAAGGGGGTATGTTGCGTGTATTATACACAACCGTGTTAAATTTCACATATACTGCACTTACGTCTGTTGATTCGCACATTCATTACACATAATTGTTTGTTTAACTATTATTTTAACGCTTTTTAGTGTTAATTAATCGTCCTTACAAACACACCGGTCTGTTTGTTTATGTAAAGTCAACTTGTCACCTTGGATGTTTGACAGTGACGTTTGACGGTGACGTTTGGAAATGGTTCCTGCAACAAGTTGTATAGAGCTGACGGACGCGTCGGTAGAATGTTTTTTATTTACTTATATTTGTAAATAATATAGGTAATTGGTCAAAATTTATAAAATAATAGTTTAAACAAGGATTTTATTAGATTAACTATATTTTTTTTTCTTCGAGATGAATACCGCCACTTCTATAGTTTTGTCTCTGGTCGAGCTCTATGTTTGTCTCTGATTTCGTGTCAACGCTAGGCTGACGTGGTAAAAGAGGTAGACCTCCCGGAATCTAGATGGTCTTTCTTGGTTCCAAGGCGCCCCAGGGCTGGACGCCTTGCTTTTTTGAGCCCCTATGAGCGGAAAATGAGATGGAGCGGACAGGTAATTTCATCTCTCTTGTGTTCTGCTAGCCTTTGTATGAATATTGTCGGCACGATGTTAATAGCATTCTATATTGTTACAGAACGTGCCGCTCCTAATTCCTACTTCTAAGTTCTAAACTTAGGTTTAGTTGATAGTTTTTACGCTTTATTTTTCAATATTCCACGTTCCACGTGTTAAACTTTATTAGTTTACTCGTTTAAACTATTTTTCCTCGTGCTTTGACACGTAATTTAATGTCGTAACATGGTCACCATTCGATGACAAGACCACATGGCCAGGTGTCTCCAAATCAACAATCCAGGACCCCCAGCTGTTCCTACATTACTGGGAATGACGAGGTGATACAATTTACTGGAAGAAAAGAAAGGACTTAAATGGGATTTACCAAGTAACATCCATTTTATATCTAGAACTTAAACTTTAGAATTTATTTTAATGCAAGGACTTTGCCTAATATGATTTGTTCCTAGTTTTATCACATAGAGAGGACGCTCTCAATCTTTGTTAAAAGGTAGGTCTTATAACCAATATTAAGAATAAGGACATTTTTCTATGTCATGTGTTTTCATAGGTTATGATAATTAGACTTTAGTCTTAATTAGTTTGTTTTAAGAAACATGTAAGAAAAGAAAGGATTTGTTAAAACATTCCTATAGAAAGAATTAGCATTAAGGAATAAGAATATTTAACTACTAAAAAGTGAGTTTACCAAATATGTATATTTTCTTTTTAATATATTTAACTTGATATATAAACAATTAACTTGTTTAATTGATTTCAACTAATAGTTGATGGCGCCCTTAGTGAGAATTGAAACACAACATACATCTGGTCCCTTTCTTCAAATGTAACATTCCACAGAGCGACAAGAACTCATCGACCCACTCCGGAGTCTCCTACATAACGCACCACTGAGCTGGCTGTGCGTTTGTCCACCGGTGGCAGGCCGTGTTTTACACGCCTGTCCTATAGTGGGTAATAATGGATAGAGGGACACTTAAAAAGAACAATAGAAAGCAAAAAAAAAATTTTGGAATTTCTTGTCTGTCTGTCTGTCTGTCTAGGCTGTCTGTCTGTCTGTCTGTATGTATGTACGCGTTTCACGAAAAAACTACTGGACGGTTTTGAATAAAAACTTTTTTTTTGTATAGATATTAAGCCTGGGCAACATATAGGCTATAATTGATTTTGAAAACTGGAACACCTGATGAAGAACCATAGCAGAACAGCTTAACTATAAGAAATATGGATATGGTGCCTTAACAAAAATCGTTCAACCTGATGAGCATTTTCTGCTGACGTATGAAAATTGAAGATCTGGAACGTCTGATGAAGAACTGCAAGAGACCAGCTACACTATAACATATATGGAAATGGCGCCTTAGCAAAAATCGTTTAACCTGATGAGCATTTTCTGCTGACGTATAAAAATTGAAGATCAGGAACATCTGATGAATAACTCCAAGAGACCAGCTACACTATAACATATATGGAAATGGCGCCTTAGCAAAACTTGATTAATCTGATGAGCATTTTCTGTAGACGTATAAAAATCGAAAATCCGAAACATCTGAAACAGTTTGGAACACAAAAAGACTTTTCGTCTAAGCGAAACCCACGCGGGCGAAGCCGCGGGCAACAGCTAGTTTAAGTTATAAATAGGACCTACTTACTGCTTATGGGTCGGCTATGTGGATGGTACTGCTACTATCAAAATAAAGGGCATATAGTAACGTTTTCAAAAATGTATGTGACTTCGTTCCCGTGGGAATTTCGGGATAAAAAGTACCCTATGAGTTATTCTCGGTATTTATCTACCCGTGTACCAAATTTCATCGAAATCCGTCCATTACATTTATCGTGATTGAGTAACAAATATTCAATTAATTCACAAACTCGCATCCAAACTTACGCATTTTAAATGTTAGTAGGATTGGGATATTTTATTATTAGGATTCAAATTTCAGCTAACTTGTGTGGGTAGGATTTGAGATTATTACACGACTAACCAAAAAAAGGAGTGTTATGTTATAAGGATTCATATATGTATGTAAGTTTCTTTGTTCCACCATAAGTCCTGAACGGCTTAACAGATTTTGATATGAGAAGTATTTTTAGATTCCCTGCATTCCTCCGAGTGACATTTATGTGAGTTGTCAGTCGATTTTTTTTATTTTTTAATAATTGTAAAAATTATTACTTGTTCACAGTTAGAAATACAATTCGCCGACTTACAACTGAACGAGACCAACACAGCGCCACCTATAGGCAATTATGTGACTTACAGCAAAATTAATGGTGTGTTGGTCCCAAAAACGAACATGGGTAAACTCAGTGTAATAACGAAAGCATAGAGGGAAGGTTTAAAGTTGAAATCAATAAATGAATTGAAATTAGACCCGATTTTTGTAATCTGTATATTTCAGAACATTTGTATTGTTATGGCCGATACAAGACGCCTTTGACTTTAGAATACAATACTTCTCCCCTCGCTCCAGGTCGGTCTTGGTCTCCACGGTTTCCTAAATCCAGCTCCGCGTATTGCAATTCTGGGGATGCCTGCAAAAAGAAAATATTTAGTTACTAGCATTGGCCCGTGATTTTGTTCCCGTGGGAATTTCAGGAAATCCTCTCTTAGTGCTCCCCTACACTCCCTAAGGAACCTACATGACAAATTTCAGCTTCCTACGCCCAGTAGTTTTGGCTGTGCTTTGTGTCAGTCACTCAGTCAGTAACGGAAATATTTTTTGATGATTGATGATTTTAATAAATCCATAAGTACTAATATCATAAATGCGAATGTTTGGATGTGAGTTTGTGAATTTGTGAGTTTGTGAGGATGTTTGTTACTCAATCACGCAAAATCTACTGGACGGATTTCGATGAAATTTGGTACAGAGGTAGATAATGACCTGGAATAGCACATAGGCTACTTTTTATCCCGGGAAAAAGCACTATTCCCGTGGGAAATTCACGCGGGCGAAGCCGCGGGCAAAAGCTAGTACTTTATATTCGCTTATTCGGTATAGGATATCTAGTTAGGGCAGATTCTTGATACGGCAGATTCTGTTTTCGACAGATTCTTGATAAGGCAGAAGCAATATCACCAACACACAACTTATCCTTAGGTACCTACATATTATTACACTAGCTGTTACCCGCGGCTTCGCATTATGTTAATAATCTCAAAATCAATTAAAAATATTAGCGAAAAAATATGAACACGGAAGAAAGACAAATAAATAAATATATACGGACAAATCACACAGATTGAGTTAGCCCCAATGTAAGTTCAGCTTCAACTAAACATAAAAAAGACATAGAAAAGTTTAACTTACATAAATGAGCTCTTCTCGAACTTGACTTCGCCGTTTGAGCTTCCAATACAACAAACCAATAAATAATGATATCAAAATTGATATGCCAATAATGACTCCTATAATTGGACCAGTAGTATTACCACTTGCGCTTAAATTATCCGTTGAATTTGTGTCTGTGAATTCCGTTGACGCTTCTGAAATTATACAAGAAAGTTCTAAAAACATCTCTTTTAGATGGTTTAACGGTGCGAAATGATATCCACAGTATCGAGGTGCAATGATATCCTTTGGTAGGTACTTAACATAATCAAAATCAAATCAAAAACTCTTTATTGAAAATTGTACTTTAAAGAAGGCTCTTTTTGAAGTCAAAAACGAATTATGTAATCTCTAGCTTTTGCCCGCGGCTTCGCCCGCGTGAATTTCCCACGGGAACAACCCTTTTTACCGGGATGTCCTTCTCAGTACTTCCAACTATGTGTATGCGAATTTCGAGAAGATTGGTTTAGTAGATAAAGCGTGAAGAGGTAACAAATAAATAAACATACAAGCAAACAAACTCACTTTCGCATTTATAATATTAGTTAGGATTATCTCTTTAGTCGTATTTCCTAATGACTGAGGGTCGTGGACATTATATGGAATGAAACACACACAACGACTCTCATGGCAATTTTAATAGAGTGGTTTGCCATTGCCTTCTCCATTTCACACACTAGCTGATAATCATCAACCAGAGTGCAGGTTTCCTTACGATGTTTTCCTTCACCGGAAGCAAGTGGTGGTCGATGAAAACTAATATGAGTCAGATTGGTATACAAACTCAAGTAGCTCGGGCAGGATTCGAACCTGGGATTTTTGTATCCACAGGCGGGTGCCCTACTACTCAGCCACCACCGCTTCTTACGCGTTAGGATTAGGATAGTGTATTAAGTCTCAAAGCTATAAAATACTACATTTTAAACGACCACTGCTGAGAAGAAATGCCGAAAGAAACTCATGAAACAGTCTTGGTCGCCTAACATGCCAGAGGGGCATACAAATATATTGGAAATCGTGCAAAATTTAGATAACTTTTATCTAGTACCTATGTTAAATAGCGATGTGGCGCCGAGTTCCCTGTTCTCGTAAATTTCTTCCTATGAAAATGTACAAACAATTTCAGGAAATTCTCGGTTTGTTAGGATTTTCCGTACTGAGAATATTTCCGAGAAATTTCCAAGTTTTCGCTTGTTTTTTGAATATTTCGAGAACGGCTCATCACTAAGCGTAAAGGTAGGTATACAATGGGTATCGGGTAAGGGGAAAGTTATTAAAAAAGTTGGGTTAGTGTTGGTATAGATAAGTTTATGACAAAAAAAATGTATACCTGAAATCCAGTCAGGACCAGTAGAACTAAAAGGAGTTGTTTGCGTTACATGTGTTTCTGAAAGAATAAAAAAAACGTATCTTTGTGGGAGCATCATTATCAAAAAAGTTGGGTTAGTGTTAGATTGTGTGCATGTGTGCACGTGCGTCTATGCACAACTCTTCTGGCGGTTGAGCTTAAGACTCGATTTAAAGAGGGACCTGGAAGCAGGTAGTCGCTGCCGTGGCACAGTTGAATACCGGACTTAGTCAGGTGATCTTGTGTCCACGGCTCTGTGCGACGAGAGGGGTGCACCATGTGGTTTTAGTGGGTTCGAGCCCCACACTGCCTCTCTCCCGTCCCTGCGGGAGATTGGTGTGGGTTGGCCAATTCCCACATTTAAAAAAAAAAGGTCGACGTCGGAGAGGAAAGCCAAGGAAAAGATGGCGCGATGACCTTGACGCTTTCCAGCCGGATTGGTCGAACGTCGCTATGGACAGGGATAGGTGGAAACAAGTGGGGGAGACCTTTGCCCAGCAGTGGGACAACATAGGTTAATAAAAAAAAAAAAGTGTTAGGTTGGTAACTAGTTAAGTTACTTTATGTATTTATAACATGTAATTTTTTGTGTGCAAATAAAGTATTCTTGTTGTTGTTGAAGTTTATTTACAGAAAAAAATGTATACCTGTAATCCAGTCAGAACCAGTAGAACTAAAAGGTGGTGTTTGCGTTACATGTGTTTCTGAAAGAGTAAAAAAAAAACTTGTATAAGTACATGTCACTACATCGAAATACACCTACTACGTAAGTACATTATGATGTCACCGTCAAATTACAAATACCGTCAGATTACAATCTGACTCGCCAGATTGTAAAATGTCCCTACAAATCATTCAAAATTTGACGCATTATTTTTCGTCCATTTACAATCTGTCGAAGTGAAACCGCCTCTTCCCAGTTTTAGCCTTTAGGACACAGCACCTCGGGTTATGTTGACGAAGTACCTACGTGAAAGGGATTTATAGATGTGTGTGTGGACGGACACAGACACTATAAATCTGTGAAACAATCAATCAGTACATATAATAAAACTGTAACTGGTCTGTGTCTGTACATAGAAGATTTTTAAGAAAATAATAAAAAATAAATATATACGGACAAATCACACAAATTGAGTTAGCCCCAAAGTAAGTTCGGGACTTGTGTTATGGGATACTAACTCAACGATACTACCTAAATTTTATGACAAATACATATATAGATAAACATCCAAGACCCAGGCCAATCTGAAAAAGATCATTTTCCATCTTGACCTGACCGGGGATCGAACCCGGGACCTCCGGTGTGGCAGTCTGGCGTGATAACCGTTAGGCCACGGAGGTCGTCGAAAAAAACTATGAAGAGTCTTCATGGGGCCAATAGGCGCCAAAACGATTTATTGTAGATTTTTTTTCTGTCTGTATGTTTATATGTATATCACGCAAAAACTAATGGACCAAATTTGATGCCGTTTTCACTGTTGTATTATAGAAGGTCTAACTTAAAATCTGGCGTAAGTTTCAGCTTGATACACCGCTTAGAACCTGAGGTATGCGCGGATGAAGTCGCGGGCACAGGCTAGTTACCAATAATTTTCGACGCCATTAAAAACAAATAAATTATTAACCTACCTATATCATTGGTGTCTTCTTCGTTTTCATAACCAAAAAATGAATAAAAAAAATTCACAATTGAACCCAGTAAAGACTTTTTCTTTAATGCTAGTGATGTATATCCATTAGTGGTTTTAAATTTCATAGCTAATGTCACGTCATCTGCTTCTTTAGCAGTCCCTGAAGGAAGTACATACATATGAATATTTAAACTTTTCTACATAATATTTAAAGGTTTAAAAAAAATAAAAGATGGGTTTGCTCTTGACCACAATCTTGCCCGAGGACAGAGATGAGGTCTACGATGTAGCGAGCTTACCCAGAAGCAGCCTATTCACTCTGGTTTAGAAGAGAGTTAGGTTGTATGTGCTCGGGAATACAGACGCAAGCAGAGTTCCACTCTTTCGTATAGTTTTAGTAATCTGTGCTTTCGCTGTGTGCATTAAAGAATGTTGACGAAAAGCGCTTGGTGCGTGCGGGACCAAGAAGGGACGATAGCCCGCAGTGCGTCTGATCCTTTAGATTGAGCAACTATTTCTCAAATATCTTTAAAAATATTAGTCTAAAAACAAAAGTGTTCGGTTAAAACTTTAATATAGTATGTATTTTAACTAATTATATAAAATATATACATATATGTTATCGCTGAAAATTTTAAGTTTCATGACTTGAAAACTGAATTTTTTCTAAATTCTAGGTGTCTATTAAGCCGAAAATATGTATGTTTATTAAAAAGTACACGGCTGAAACCTTTATAAAGATCATAATCTATATCCTGTATTTTTTTCACTTCGTAATTAAACTCTAATTAGGTAAATTTCTTCACGAAAAATTACAATTATTTCGAATGTGGGGTACGACCTTGCCTTAAGTATATTTTTATTTTTATTTTATTTTCTACATTATTGGTTCCAGCTGAAAACCAGCGTTGTAGCTTATGCTACAACATTAAGCTGAGCTGTACCTATTACCTTTTCGGCAGGTATAAGATTAATTGTAGCTTCAGCTCGTAATGCAGAGGAAAATCCAGGGCAAACGGAAACCCGGAAGGAGAAAAACCTCTTGGCTGAAGAATCTTAGAGACTGGTTTCACTTGAGTACCCGGACGCTCTTTCGTGCAGCAGCTTCAAAAGTCCGGATAGCCATGATGGTCGCCAATCTTCGATTAAGCGGCACTATAAGAATAAGACTACTGCTGAGAAGAAATGCCGAAAGAAACTCATGAAACAGTCTTGGTCGGCTAACATGCCAGAGGGGCATACAAATATATTGGAAATCGTGCAAAATTTAGGTAATTATTAACTAGTGTCACAGAATTAATATAAGTACTACGTACTAGTGTGTTAACTTAATTAGTCGCAAATAGCGATGTGCCTCCCCGAGTTGTTTTCGATAAGTTCTTCCTATGAAAATTTCCAAAAAATCTCAGGAATTTCTCGGCTTTTTAGGATTTTCCGTTCTGAGAATATTTCCGAGAAATTTTCAAGAAAGTTCTCGCTTGTTTTTTGAAGATTTCGAGAACGGCTCATCACTAAGCGTAAAGGTAGGTATCCAATGGGTATCGGGTAAGGGGAAAATTATTAAAAAAGTTGGGTTAGTGTTGGTATAGATAAGTTTATGACAGAAAAAAATGTATACCTGTAATCCAGTCAGGACCAGTAGAACTAAAAGTTGTTGTTTGCTTTACATGCGTTCCTAAAAAAGTAAAAAATTGTATCTGTGTTGGAGCACCATTGTTAAAAAAGTTGGGTTAGTGTTAGATTGT
The DNA here is from genome assembly GCA_018467065.1 of Ephestia elutella. Classification (NCBI taxonomy): domain Eukaryota; kingdom Metazoa; phylum Arthropoda; class Insecta; order Lepidoptera; family Pyralidae; genus Ephestia; species Ephestia elutella. Next base: position 7,687,708 of record CM031593.1, read on the forward strand.
GTGCATATGTGCACGTGCGTATATGCACAACTCTTCTGGCGGTTGAGCTTAAGACTCGATTTAAAGAGGGACCTGGAAGCAGGTAGTCGCTGCCGTGGCACATAGTTGAATACCGGACTTAGTCAGGTGATCCTGTGTCCACGGCTCTATGCGACGAGAGGGGCGCACCATGTGGTTTTGTGGGCCCACACTGCCTTTCTCCCGTCCCCGCGGGAGATTGCAGAGTGGGTCGGCCAATTCCCACATGTAATAAAAAGGTCGACGTCGGGAAGGAAGGCCAAGGAAAAGATGGCGCGACGACCTTGACGCTTTCCAGTCGGATTGATCGAACGTTGCTATGGACATGGATAGGTGGAAACAAGTGGGGGAGACCCTTGCCCAGCAACGGGGACGACATAGGTTAATAAAATAAAATAAAAAAAAAGTGTTAGGTTGGTAACTAGTTAAGTTACTTTATGTATTTACTAGCTGTCGCCCGCGGCTTCGCCCGCGTGAGTTTCGCTTAGATGAAAAATCTTTTTGTGTTCCAAACTGTTTCAGATGTTTCGGATTTTCTACGTCTACAGAAAATGTTCTTCAGATTAATCAAGTTTTGCTAAGGCGCCATTTCCATATAATATGTTATAGTGTAGCTGGTCTCTTGTAGTTATTCATCAGATGTTCCAGATCTTCAATTTTTATACGTCAGCAGAAAATGATCATCAAGTTGAACGATTTTTGCTAAGGCGCCATTTCCATATATGTTACAGTGCAGCTGGTCTCATGGAGCTTTTCATCAGATGTTCCAGATCTTCAATTTTTATACGTCAGCAGAAAATGCTCATCAAGTTGAACGATTTTTGCTAAGGCGCCATTTCCATATATGTTATAGTGTAGCTGGTCTCTTGCAGTTCTTCATCACATGTTCCAGATCTTCAATTTTTATACGTTAGCAGAAAATGCTCAACAGGTTGAACGACTTTTATTAAGGCACCATTTCCATATTTCTTATAGTTTAACTGTTCTGTTTTGGTTCTTCATCAGGTGTTCCAGTTTTCAAAATAAATTATAGCCTAAATGTTGCCCAGGCTTAATAGCTACACACCAAAAAAAGTTTCATTCAAATCGATTCAGAACTTTCGGAGATTAGCGTGACCATACATACAGACAGACAGGCAGACAAGAAATTCCAAAAAAAATTTTTGCTTTCTATTATTCTTTTTAAGTGTCCCTCTATCCATTTCAGTCAAAAATGCTAAATGTACAGACAAAATATTTTTACTGTTTTATTATATGTATAGATAACATGTAATTTCTTGTAAGCAAATAAAGTATTATTGTTGTAGTAGTAAATTTATTTACAGAAAAAAATGTATACCTGTATTCAAGCCAGGACCAGTAGAACTTAAAGGCGGTGTTTGCGTCACATGTGTTTCTGAAACAGTAAAAAAACGTATCTGTGTTGGGGCACCATTATTAAAAAAGTTGGGTTAGTGTTAGGTTGTGTGCATGTGTCTGTGGCATGTGTGCACGTGCGTCTATGTACAACTGTTTTGGCGGTTGAGCTTAAGACTCGATTTAAAGAGGGACCTAGAAGCAGGTAGTCGCTGCCGTGGCACAGTTGAATACCGGACTTAGTCAAGTGATCCTGGGCTCTATGCGACGAGAGGAGCGCACCATGTGGTTTCAGTGGGTTCGAGCCCTACACTGCCTCTTTCCCGTCCCCGCGGGAGATAAGCGTGGGTCGGCCATTTCCACATGTAAAAAAAAAGGTCGACGTCGGAGAGGAAAGCCAAGGAAAAGATGGCGCGATGACCTTGACGCTTTCCAGCCGGATTGGTCGAACGTCGCTATGGACATGGATAGGTGGAAACAAGTGGGGGAGACCTTTGCCCAGCAGTGGGACAACATAGGTTAATAAAAAAAAGAAAAATAAAGTGTTAGGTTGGTAACTAGTTAAGTTACTTTATGTATTAAATAACATGTAATTTTTTGTGTGCAAATAAAGTATTATTGTTGTTGTTGTAAATTTATTTACAGAAAAAATGTATACCTGTATTCAAGCCAGGACCAGTAGAACTAAAAGGTGGTATTTGCGTCACATGTGTTTCTGAAAGAATAAAAAAAAAACTTGTATAAGTATCTACATGTCATACTTGTAGAAATACATCTACTACGTAAGTGCATGATGATGTCACCGTCAAATTGCAAATACCGTCAGATTACAATCTGACTCGCCAGATTGTAAAATGTCCCTACAAATCGAATTCACAATTTGACGCATTATTTTTCATCCCTTTACAATCTGTCGAAGTAAAACCGCTCTTATCTAGATTTAGGACAAAGCACCTCGGGTTATGTTGACGAAGTACCTACGTGAAAGGGATTTATAGATGTGTGTGTGGACGGACAGACACTATAAATCTGTGAGACAATCAATACATATAATAAAACTGTAACTGGTCTGTGTCTGTACATTTTTAAGAAAAAAAAAAGAGTCTTCATGTGGAAAATAAAAGCCAAAACCATTTATTAAAGAATTTTTTTCTGTCTTTATGTGTGTACGCCAACACTACGTTTTCCGGTTCGTGGTCGCCACTCGAGAACTTTTCTGCCCCAACGGCTATCTGTTCTACGAGCTATGTGCCCCGCCCACTGCCACTTAAGTTTCGCGATTTTGCGGGCTATGTCGGTTACTTTAGTTCTCCTACGGATCTCCTCATTTCTGATTCGATCACGCAGGGAAACTCCGAGCATAGCGCGCTCCATCGCCCTTTGGGTGACCTTGAGCCTTCTTATGAGGCCCATAGTAAGCGACCACGTCTCAGTTCCGTATGTCGTTACTGGCAACACACACTGGTCAAAGACCTTAGTCTTGAGACGGTGTGCGGTATTTTGGACGAGAAGATATCGCGAAGCTTCCCGAACGCTGCCCAGCAGAGTTGGATTCGACGGTTGACCTCTTTCTCGAAGTTGGACTTACCTAACTGAACTGTTTGTCCCAGGTATACATAATTGTCAACAACTTCGAGTGTAGAGTCTCCAACCTTCAGAGGAGTGGGTGCGACACGGATATTAAACATAATTTTCGTCTTGTCCATGTTCATTTTTAGACCCACTTGTTGAGAGGCTCTACAGAGGCCATCGAGCATTGTGCCTAGGTCTTCCAAGGTCTCAGCCATGACTACGATGTCGTCAGCGAATCGAAGGTGAGTGATGTACTCGCCGTTGATATTGATACCGAGTCCGCTCCAGTCCAGAAGCTTGAAAACATCTTCCAGGGCGGCGGTGAACAGTTTCGGAGATATCACGTCTCCTGTCTCACCCCTCGCTGCAACTGGATAGGTTTGGAGCCTTGATCCTGGAGACGGACCGACATGGTGGCGTTTTCGTACAAACACTTCAGCGCTTCGATATATCGATAGTCAATTTGGCACCGTTGGAGAGACTGTAGCACAGCCCAGGTCTCGATCGAATCGAAGGCTTTCTCGTAGTCCACAAACGCCAAGCATAATGGCTGATATGAATGGCTTCTGTATAATCTGCCGCAGCGTATGTATGTAGTCTACGGTACTAAAGCCTTTTCGGAAACCGGCTTGTTCGGGAGGCTGGAAGTCGTCAAACCTGCGAGCGAGACGATTCGTAATGACTCTCGAAAACAGTTTGTAGACATGGCTCAGACGTGAGATAGGCCTATAATTCTTCAATAAGGTTTTGTCGCCTTTTTTGAAGAAAAGTACCACCACACTTCTGTGCCATGCATGTTGGCAGGCCTCCCACTCGGTGGACCGACGACCTGGTGAAGGTCGCGGGATGCGCATGGATGCGGGCAGCGCAGGACCGGTCGTTGTGGAAATCCTTGGGGGAGGCCTTTGTCCAGCAGTGGACGTCTTTCGGCTGAGAGAAGAAGAAGAGAGAAGATGTGTGTACGCGCATCACGCAAAAACTTCTGGACGAAATTTGATGCGGTTTTTGCAGTTGTATTGTTGAAGGTCTAACTTAAAATCTGGCGTAGGTTTCATCTTGATACGTCACTTAGAACCTGAGATATTATTATATTATATTATTATTTAACAATAGTAAATCACGCGTGGACGAAGTTCGCGAGCACATACTAGAGGTAAATCTATACATATAATAAAACAGTAAAAATATTTTGTCTGTACATTTAGTTTTCTTTGACTGAAATGGATACAGGAAGACCTAAAAAGAATATTAGAAAGCAAAAATATTTTTTTGGAATTTCTAGTCTGTCTGTATGTATGTACGCGTTTCACGCAAAAACTACTGGACGGATTTGAATGAAACTTTTTCATAATTCATAATTCATTTATTCTCACTTACATGTACAGGTTTACATTGGTTGGTGTATAATGTTTCTATAGGTAATTGTACATGAACCCAGGTAGGGTGTTGCAAGTTAGTCTTAAAGAATTTGTAAATTAAATTTGAATATTAATAACATTAATTAAATAAATGAAAAGATTTAAAAAAATTAATAGTAATAAATTAATTAAATAATAATATAATTCAATTTGATAAATTAGTAAAGTATAAAATAATAATATTAGGTAATTAATGTCATCAATATCAACAATGTCAAAACATATTTTTAAAATAATGTTAATTTGAATATTATAATACTAACTTAATCTTTTTGTCATGAGAATTTTCTTTCAAACGTTGGATATTTAAGATCTAAAGTTTGTCATTCATATATTTACCGTCGAATAATAGCCTTTTGACAAAAGTTTTTTGTTGTATAGCTATTAAGCCTGGGCAATATATAGGCTATAATTGATTTTGAAAACTGGAATACGTGATGAAGAACCCTAACAGAACAGCTAAACTATAAGAAATATCGAAATTGTACCTTTGCAAAAGATTATCAATCTGACGAGCATTTTCTGTTTACGTATAAAAATCGAAGATCAGGATCATCTGATGAAGAACTCCAAGAGACCAGCTACACTATTACATATATGGAAATGGCGCCTTAGCAAAAGTCGGTCAACCTGATGAGCATGTTCTACTGACGTATAAATAAAGATCTGGAACATCTGTTCCCGTTCGTCAACATATTTCCCACGGGACACAGGATAACCAAATGGCTGAAATTTTGAATACTGGAGTTTAGTTCACTACAGTTTGAAACACAAAAAGATTTTTCATCTAAGCGAAACTCACGCGGGCGAAGCCGCGGGCAACAGCTAGTACCTAATATGGGTATTCAGATTTATGTACTAAAAATACATACCTATACAAAAGTTATTCCACTTTACTTTGTATTCCACTTCATGTGTCACCGGAGTTCTTGGCGTGTCTGAAAATAAAGTTACATTACTCAGAGAAATAAGATCAATCAAAGTTACATTACAATTGTCGGTACCCAGTCGTCCCCTAAAATTATTCCACTGGAATCCTGATAAATGCGAAAGTGACTTCGTGTGTTCATTTATTTGTTTGTTTGTTACCTCTTCACGCTTTATCTTCAGAACCAATCTCCCTGAAATTTCGCATACACATAGTTAGAAGTACTGAGAAGAGAATAGGGTATTTTTCATCCCGGGAAAAAGCACTGTTCCCGTGGGAAATTCACGCGGGCGAAGCCGCGGGCAAAATCTAGTATAATAGTTGCAGGTTCGACCCCCAAAAAAGGTACCCATTCCAGCCCTTTAAGATAGCAGGCGTTATTTTGTAGTGCTTCGGGGATGCTGGCTGATGTTCTTCTTACTGGTGTCAGATTTTATTCAAGTCGCCTAAAGGCATCTGACATGACTTTTACGACTACCGCCATCTAGTGGCAGTAGCCATATACACTACACTAGTACCTAAACAGTCATCCAATGTGCAGGATTTGAACCCGGGTCGTATCCGACCTCAGGCGGGTGTCATTACCACTTGGCCACCACCGCTGCATGGCTGATGTTGATAGTCAGCTATCATAAGAAAGCGTACTGCATCCCTGATTCACCGAGTGCGATGTAGTGCCAACAGTTTGGTTAAAACGGTTGCGGCTAGGCTGGACGTGGACAGTGCTGTCACGCAGCACTGGACTCGCGTCCACCTAGTCAAAGACACCAAAACTTCACCTAATTTTGATGTTGACAAAGGGGTTTGGGTAATTTTGTATGGACCAGTGGCGTCATTTTTATTTTTCGCGGCCAGTGATAATTTTATTACTATTTGATAGCACCCTCATAGAGAAACATATCGTAGTGGTAATTATTGTTCTAAGTAATATCGGAGCTGAGGTATGATTTTTTAAAATAATTATTTTTTGCCTGAAGTTCACAAGAATAATACACATTAAACGTTACACTATGGCGCTAATCTTACCTAACAGCTGTACCTAACCTTTCTTTAATCAAGGGCAGATCCAGCTTTCGCGTCAGGGAGGGTCTTATGGTCGAATGAGTGGTCGATACTCAAAATAATCCTGAGAACATTCGCGGGCCTCTGTTCTAAGGAGGAGGTCTACTGGAGGTCGACACTTCCCCAACCCATATCAGCCCTTGTGATGCACCTACCTTGTGTATATTAAAGTAAACCTATTGGATACTTTTTTCTACATCTAGGCTATTGACGATCTAGCAATACATCATGTTAGAATCTCCCCGCGCATTAGTCGTTGAGGCCGCGCGACCATTCGCGCTGCGGCTAAGTTCATAAGTTCTTCGTGTAACCACGTCGTAGTGCTCCTGTGATTGATCACGAAGGTATTCGTAATTATCATGATTAGCGGAAACTTCTACAGGTGGATCAGCAAGAACTTCTACAGGTTGATCTGCAGTAGCTTGCACGTTAACTTCCCTATCAGGACGCTGAGATCGCTTGCATATTTTGTCTTCTGCATTAAACTGTTATAAGTGGACACTAGTGCTAAACGCCACAAAAACAGAAGCATTTCTAAGCAAATGACGAAATACGAACCCACAGTCGAGTTTGCTAGAAACTTCAGTATAGCTCAGCACCAAAATATCTAGGAGTTATCTTTGGCCGCAGTCACATTTACGCCCGACACACATAAACAAACTATGTAATAAGCTCCTAATGAGGAAGAATATCTTGCACAAACTGGCTGTAGACACTCAGCTAAATCAGATGATGAGAACAAACACAGCAGTGTTTGTTAAGTGCTTGTAAGCTATAAATATCCCACCAAACCGTAAGCGAACTCTTCAATACCGAGCTGAACACAGCTAGTAAGTAGGAATTAAATGCTAATATTCCAAAAACCATGGGGTCAACTTAATAGAGCACGAACTGGATGCGGACGGAGCAACGATTTCATGGCTAAGTGTGGTTGTCGAGAGTCATCGGCGTGCGAAAGTGGAGCTGCAGTACAGGACGTTGCGCATGTTGTTAGTGATTATCCCCTGTTTGACGTTTTTCAGTTTTGTCTTGCGCCTTGAAAACAGTTCGAGGACGAACGGCATATCCTGTATTGGCAGATACCCCCTCCTTGTCGTCTAAAGAGCCAAAATAGCTTCCTTAGACAGTTATTGTCGTCCAAGACCAGAAGGCAAAGAACACTAGTCTAGAGCTATGAAAACAAAAAATATCCTTTTTGCTACCCCAATGAAAAGCTCCCACCGGGTGGCGATTTCCCCTGGACAGTTTGGAAGTTCTTAAACAGACTCCGGGCTAGTGGAAAACCGCAAAAAGAGAAGCTATTCTAATCATAACCCGTGAAACTGTGGTGCGCTTCAGTCAATGGACCACCTTCTGGCATGTCCCAACTGTGCCCAACTTCCTGCATTATGGAGGACCTTAACGAGGCCAACGACAATGCAATTACCGTGGCCACAGAGGGCGTTGACAGTGTTTCGCCAGTTTCCTCGGCCTTGGGCTACGCTCACCATTTCGGGCCAGGTCAGCCCGATTGTCTTGAGCTCCGCTGTAATAGTGCATCTCCAGGGTTGCTTGGAACGGTCAACTTTGCGCTTGCCCTGGAGGTTCCACTCTAGAGCTTGCTTCGGGATATGTGGGATCCCCTTCTCAGTATATAACCAATCCATGACCACTTGAGGCTCCTAATTTGGAGGTCAATTGCCATTTCCCGGCATCGTTCCCACAGCTGTTCATTGAAAATCCTTTCCAGCCAGAAACTGCCAAGTATTTGATGCAGGCAGCGGTTCACAAAGACGCTGGTCGGTGGCGTGATCTTTTTAGCGACCAGGTTGTACATCCATTTAACAGGACTGTTGATTGACTGACTGACGTTTGACCGAAACATTTTGAGTTTTACTCTGAGGTCTTTACCTTTTGAAACGCCACACGGGCCGGAGTTGTTCAAAGGCGGCCCGAGCTTTATATATTCTAGCAGCAACATCCTCTTCCGCTCCGCAGACTTCGAGACTACACTTCCGAGACATGAGAACATATTGTATCTTATTCGCGTTGATTGTAAGCCCAGCTTTTGCGGCCTCTCGCTGTAGCTCGTCCAGTTTAGCTTGCATATCGACATGCTTGTGACTGAGCAGACACATGTCATCAGCGTAGTCTAGGTCATCCAATTGATCGGACAACCCCCACTCTATACTGCGTCGCTTGCCGTCGTTTACTATGAGCATTATGCACCCAGGGCGATAAGAAATAAAAGAGGCAAGAGAAAACACCCTTGTCTGACTCCGGCGTGAACTGCAATATCTTGGGAGATCAGTCCTTTGTGAGCAATTTGCAGGAGTTATTTACATATAGGGCTTTTAGCAGATCTCTAATCTTGGGCGAGACTCCGATTTCGTCAAGCCGGTGCCAAATACTAGGCCAATGCAATGTATCGAAAGCTTTCTCGACGTAAATTGATTTCACGCTTCCTTTCGGTTGCTCCTTCGAGTATGATTCGGAGTGTATTTGGTCTACGCAAGAGCGGTTGGAGCGGAATCCAGCAGTGGCCACAAACTGGTCTCATTAAATTAAATTTTGTGATTTATTGTTGCATTCCGATTTAGAGGGGGGGGAGGGGCATGCCCCCCACAAATTCCAATTTGATACATACATATTTTTTTCTATACTAAAAATAAACCTTGGAAACAGTGCCGAGCTAACAACAATCACTCGACCATGTGACCCTCCCTCGACGCGAATGCTGGATCCGCCCTTGAAGGTCTCTATACGTCTCATTTTGGGCACAGGTCTCTGTATGAATCATGGCTATAACGTAAAAAGTGTAACGAATTGAAGAATTGTAGATTCATAACAAACAAAACTGTATGCCGTTATGGGACACCCGGCAGGTGTACAAACATCTTAATATCGTTCAAATCTAGACTTACTTATTTCATTCTAATCGTGCCGCATGTTGAAAACCAGCATAAACAAAGCCAGTTTTTACACTTTATTAGCATTATTGTTAAAATCGAATTGAATTGTTAGTCAAAAATATGAAAAATAAAATGTCTTATATCTCAGCTCCGATATAGTTTAGCTATATGTACTCCATAATAAAGTTTGATCTCCTTGATATGTTCTTTCAAAATAACCAAGTTTGGTGAGTGGCCGCGACAATTGAAAATGACGCCAACTTTACCCAAACCCCTTTCTAACATAGTATATGGGTTCTGCCCGAAATAAAATAATTATATCTTACTAGCTTTTGCCCGCAGCTTCGCCCGCGTGAATTTCCCACGGGAACAGTGCTTTTTCCCGGGATGAAAGGTACCCTATGTCCTTCTCCGTACTTCCAGCTATGTGTATGCGAAATTTCAGAAAGCTTGGTTCAGTAAATAAAGCGTGAAGAGGTAACAAACAAACAAACAAACCAACAAACTCACTTTCGCATTTATAATATTAGTTAGGATTTACTAGCTTGTGCCCGCGAACTTCGTTGGCGCGTAATTAACTAATGTTTATATCTCTGGTTTTAAGCGACGTATCAAGATGAAACCACGCCAGATTTTAAGTTAGTTCTTCTACAATACAACAGTGAAAACCGCATCAAATTTTGTCCAGTAGTTTTTGCGTAATGCGCGTACAAACATACAGACAGAAAGACAGACAAAAATTCTAAAAAAATGGTTTTGGCTTCTATTGGCCCAATGGAGACACCTCATAGTTTTTTATATAATGTACAGACACAGACCAGCTACAGTTATATTATATGTATTGATATACCTTGTGGTCTTACCTGTGGCTTTTTCTAAGTGTACTATTTCTATATCAGTTTTCCTAAATTCATCATTAAACTGTACAAAAAAAATAAAATTATATATACATCGACCCATGTATTCTTTTAAGATTACATTATAATGGTATTTTTCCAGACCCTTTATGTTATGCTTCATGTTATTTATGTATTTAGATCGTAAGATTTTATTATGATATCCGCACAATCCTGAAAAAAAATTACTTAATAATTAAGTACGTAAAGAAAACAACAACAGGAACAAAGTTTTTTTTCTAAGTATGGTACTTACTCGTGATAGTGTAGTTGACAAAATTCGAAGGCAATTGAGATAATTCTACGTTCATAATAAACGAATCTCCATCTTTATATAATATTTGGTTGCTGTTTCCGGCTAAAAGAAAAATTAAAAACATCTAAAAAAATTAACTCCAAGCAAGGTACCTGCAATTATCAAACTTTTGGATTAGACTCTAAGCGAAAAATAATCTTTTGACGATTGTAGCTACCTATAAACGTTAAAATATCATTTTCTATATTGACATGACCTGGGATCGAACCTGGGACCTTATTGGTTTAGAGGCAAGGAACACTACGCCACACAGAGGCCATCAAATGAGTTTAAGTTCAAATTAATTATCACACTTCACATTAATGTATATAAATGCGAAAGTGTGGATGTTACTCAATCACACACTCCATTGGACGGATTTCGATGAAATTTGGTACACGTGTAGAAAAATACCAAGGCTAGCACATCATAGGGTAATTTTTCTACCAAAATTCCCATGGCAGATAAGACCCCGGGCGCAAATAGTAAAATTAATAAAAAATAATGTGATATGCTATACTTACCAGGAAGACATACAGATGACACAACACCATACAATATCAAGTTAAAAAATATCACTAAAAACATTTTCAAAGTATTACATACTTAATTCACTCTTTAAAGATACACCAACTAATAATATATAAAAATCGCTCGATTATTTTATAATAAATCGCATCGTTTGAAATGTATTGGCACTATAGTAATAGGAAAAATATAATGTAATATCCATAAATTGTATGTATTTTTAGATCGCTTTGTGTAGGCATGTGTCATGGTATGATAAAGGCTCTACTCCAGTGCTGCGTTGGATATGTCCGCAGTAGCTATATTAGATAGATTATATAAGGTTGACGCAAATTAACTACAAATATTTTCTGGGCTGGCTCCAGGGGGCTAAATAAACGTATTGGAAACTAGCTGTTGCCCGCGGCTTCGCCCGCGTGAGTTTCGCTTAGATGAAAAATCTTTTTGTGTTCCAAACTGTAGTAATCTAAACTCCAGTACTCAAAGCCATTTGGTTATCCCGTGTCCCGCGGGAATATATTAGGTACTCGTAGTACAGTCGCAGTGTTAAAATGACTCAAAAGAGATTTTTCATTCAATAAACGATCTTCATCTGCTCGTTATCTACAATTTCCCGTCCCTCTTTGTTCTATCCCGTGTCTTGTTTATTTATACGTCAGTAGAAAATGCTTATCAGGTTGAAGGACTTATCTCCATTTATTTTATAGAGTAGCTGGTCTCTTGGAGTTCTTCATCAGATGTTCCATAATCTTCAATTTTTATACGTCAGTAAAAAATGCTCATCAGGTTGAACGATTTTTGCTAAGGCGCCATTTCCATATATGTCATAGTGTAGCTGGTCTCTGAGCTTTTCATCAGATGTTCCAGATCTTAAATTTTTATACGTCAGCAGCAAATGCTCATCAGGTTGAACGACTTTTATTAAGGCACCATGTCCATATTTCTTATAGTTTAACTGTTCTGTTTTGGTTCTTCATCAGGTGTTCCAGTTTTCAAAATCAATTATAGCCTAAATGTTGCCCAGGCTTAATAGCTATACAACAAAAAAAGTTTCATTCAAATCGGTTCAGTACTTTCGGAGATTAGCGTGATCATACATACAGACAGACAGACAGACAGACAGACAGACAGACAGAAAGACAGACAGACAAGAAATTCCAAAATTTTTTTTTGCTTTCTATTATTCTTTGTAAGTGTCCCGCTATCCATTTCATTTTTTTAACAAAAAAAATATAGTTAAATTATGTCATTTATGATGTAATATCATACCGTAGACACTGCTTTCGTTATTTTGTGCTCTGGCGATAGGAATGAATATTTTTACGAGTTTCACCTACACAGCTTTGCTTCTGCACTGGAATACCGACTTAAATAAACGATAAACTGGACATACTTTGGATTAGCTCATTCTAGCAAAGTCAAATATTTAAAATTTAACTAAAATAATTTGGTATAAAAAGTTGTTTCCTATATAAAATAGATTATATAATTATATTGATTTTTTAAATGACTAAAATGTATTTATACTTAAATGAAACAGTTTATTATGTTTTATTTATTTATTTTTTTAATATTAACCAGTAAGTTTCTTAAGCAGTTACAGTATAGATTAGCATAGCATAATTCTTAGTTATAAGTCATGTACAGCAGATTTAAATCTCGCGAAACAAAAAAAGCAATATTTTTTGTTACTACCATTTTGACTCGGCAAGACATCACGGATAAATTTTGTTATTTTACAGAAATAATACAGATTAAACGAATTTATATATTATAAAACACTGTTCAAATAAATAAATATAAGTATTTTATAATATACAATTGAAACGAATACAGTATACATCGAAGGATTTAGAATCTGCATTTGTAGTACAAAATTACAATTTTTTCTCTTTGCAAATGTTAAATATATTTCATTTATTAATAATGATACATTATTATAATAATTATTAGCTACGCAGGCGTTATAACTTAAATTATAATTTCACAAGATGTTCTTTATTGAAATAATTATATATAATTATATAATTTACAAATACAACTGAATAAGCGTTCTCGTACATTCATTCGGTCATTTTTTACACTTCATTCGTATGATGAATGATATATTGAACACAAAATTAATATTTTCAAACATCGGGCTTTTATTAACAAATATGATAAAGGCAAATAATTATGCTAATTTTTTAAATAAATATTGAACACTTTTGGATAAATTATTTTAAAGAAATACATTGGTAAAAATAAATATTTAATATTAATTTTGAAAATTAAGATAAAATACAGTTCCCTTTTCCTACGAAAGGCTCAAAAGAAAATCTGCTAGGCAGCACTGGTGAAAAATTCAAAGTAATATTTTTGTACTACTAGTGCTGCCCCTAGCGGATTTAATTTGAAAGCTTCGAAGGAAAATGGCTAATCAAAAGTATATGACACGATTTACATATATATCTGCATATACATTCAAGTTTTATATAGATATTATATTTTATTGTTTTTTTTCGTGATATGTGACGACTCAGGTCTACGAAGGGAACGCATACGGTTTAAATAAAAAAAAATAAAATAAAAAATATCCTACATATGACTAGATTTAAAAATAATAATCTAATTAGCATTATTTAACAAAATTCAAAATAAACTAGCACCTACTATAGGGTTAACATACAAAAATGTTTCTTGACAAACATTATATACACAATTAAGACTAGATTTTTTAGTAAAAAATACAAATGCTTTACTGTATTTTTCCATATATTACTCCACCGACAAGAACGAAGTTCTTAAATTTATTGACTGTATTTTTCAAAAAAAAAAATATAATTCTTTAAAAAAATAAGGCCGTATGTTGTTTATTATATGTAGTATATGAAATGGAAGGAAATATCATCATTTTAATATCATAAAAATCAACATTTTATTGTAATAAATGCGAAAGTGTGGAAGTGCGGATGTTTGTTACTGAATCACGCAAAATCAGCTGGACCGATTTTGATGAAATCTGGTACACGAGTAGAATGAAACCTGGATAAGCATATAGGGTACTTTTTATACTGAAATTCTCCCGGGAGCGTAGCCTCAGGGCGCAGCTAGTATAAGACATTTATTATTTCAAAATTCTCATGTAAGTAGTTCCCCAGGCAACCAAAAATAGTCATAATGTCTGTCAAGAATCGAAACAATATTCCGATCGGTTAATAAAACATACAAAAAAAACAACTACATCACTCGCATATACAAATTGGTACAAAAGCCCTTACAATTAACTCACTGCCATTTGCCCTTAGACTATTTAGACAAAAAAAAAGAAAAAATATATTGTGTACTTAAGACCAATCTGCCAATCAAATCCATGATCACGATTCGAAATTTTTTACATAAAAAAATAACAATTTAATCGTAAAACAAGGTTGAACTATAAGTAAAGCCTAAAGGCTAAACAGGCTTCGTAATTAATAAAGTCCATACACTTTTATACAAAAAATCTCTTCACATACATTCTATACAAATTGCCTATCTAAAAATAAATAAGTATCATATTTAAAACATGTTAATAATTATCGGAAAAATAAACAATACGGACTGAAGTAATAAAAAAAAAGAATTGACACAAAAAAGCACTTTGAAACGAGCTCAAATATTCCTAAAATCTTGCATCATTTTAGGCCAATAAAAAATAACTTATTAAACAATAAAAAAACAAATTATCATTTTGCAATTTTACTTATCTTGCCCAATGATATATTAATAAAAAACATATTTATCCTACATTACAAACGAGAGTGTGCGCATATGAAATGTATGACACCCATTCACACGATGTATTGCACTAAAATTATACATATAACTATTTACATGTATAACCAACAATAACATATAAATACATATACAACGTTCAATATGTACATTGTACATAATGTGTTTCAAGCTACGACGTATCTATGGAACATACTAATAGCTTTATTTTTCGATAAGGAAAAATATGACAAGTTAAAAAAAAACTGCAAAAAAGTAAAATCAAGCAAAGGCCATAGATTTAACTGTATGGCTACACATTCATTCAAATCCGTCAAATTTTTCACCCTTAAATGCATATTTTTTATGATATTGGATTTTTAATTCTCATTATCATAGTAAATTTCAAAGTACAAAATAAGAAAAAAATAATAAGTTAATCAATACAATATTTTAGGAAAAATAGGCATTTAAAGGTAAAATTTTGCATTAACGTAAAAAATCTAAGTTTGTATGGCTCCTAAAGTGTGTATGGACGAAGCAACTAGATCATTACACTCTACACGTAGCAATTTACTGACCGGAATGAACATTTGTTGCATTTCCATTCGACTTAATAGGTTTTATTCATTTTATCAAACAATCTGACACCAAAAAAATTCAAACTTGAAAAAAAAGTATGTACTGAGAAAGCTGAAAAATACATAAACATGTTTTAAAGTAATGTCAGATGTCTTGAATAAAATCTAACACCAGTATTAGTTATAAAAATAAGAAAAAACTATAAAACTGAAGAATTAACATTATATAAAAATAAACTATTACATAAAAACTATATATGTTATTATTATTGAATGTATAATTTATTAAATATATATTTCTACAACATAACGTGTTGTTTTTAAGTGTTGCCAAATTGTATAGACATTTCAGCACATTTTGTTTTTTTTGATGATAAAATGAATAAAACCAATCAGAAGAGTCATCTATCTACTTTTTCTATAACCTTTTATACAACAAACGCTATGGAAAATACACTGAAAGGCACGGAAAGACCGATATTATTTGAGAAAATAGACTGGAGAAAGTTCGTGCCGCCTGAGTGTATTAGGGAAAAAATTGTGGCCAAACTATTTAGTCGCATTTATATTAAAAGACATCAAAAGATTGCTTCATATTTAAAATCAATATCGTTTTTTTTAAATTTTTTTTTAATCGTATCTACGTACGCGTATCCATGATTACAGCCATTTAGTTTAAACAAAATAGTTTGGCGACCACTGCCAATCAATGTGTCAAGAGCGAATATTAGATAAGTAGAAGCGATTCTTCTTGACCAATACCATCTTCCACCATTTTCAACCATTTCCATCTTCTTCGTGGCATAGTTGTCATTTATTTTACTTTATATAACTTTATTTTATTTATGAAAAATAACACAAAACAAAAAAGGGTAAATGACAACGGCAGACTTAGCCTGTATAACTTATTTAGGAAATTTTATTTATTCATTAATAAAAAAAAAGAAAAATAATAACAAGACTTTTTTCCACTATAACATTGAAATGTCATTCTTAGTTATATTCTGTTTTTTTTTTATTATTATTCATTTTCGCATTCAAATATCCATTATTAACACTTAAAATTGGCAGAAATTATAGAAAAGTCGATAATACATTTCCATTTGCAAAAATATAGCATTCATGCTTACATACATGGATAGCGATAACATCATTTAAGTATATCATATGGCCGGTTTCAAAAATTTTATACATATGTATATTTCTATATACTTTTAAGCCTACTAGATACAGCTATATGTGTATTTATAAAAATCAGATCCGTGTGTTTTTAGATTAGAGCGTTTAATGACACTAAGCGAAAATAAAAGACCATATATATATTTTTTTTTTAATAACAAAAAAAATTTCAGATGTCATCTTTTTCACTTAGTGCCTTAAATTTGTCATGCGAATCATAGATTCTTAAAGCATGTAATGTATTTTGATGGTGCATTGCATGTCACAAACATGAATGTAGTTGGCCGTTCACACCACTGATGTTATTTAAAAAAAAAGAAAAAAAAATATTTTTAAGAAAATAAATAAAATAAACATTAACAGATAATTATAATTTTATACAATTAGTGAATTATTTATTCACTAATTGTACAAAATTATACAATTAATATTGTTTTACCAAAATTGAACTAAGTATAAGATAGCAAGTTTTAAACCACTTATTCTTTTGTTTTTTATCACGCTTGCTTGAATATATATTTTTTTTTAAGAACAATAGAACTTATTTTTTAAATATATCAAGGAAACTTAAAAAATAAGCTGCTCTGACTCAATGAAATTAAATTTATTTTTTTACAATTAATAAAAACACTACTTTTGCATAAAAGTTCATATAATAGCATGGACGTGTCGTTAGCAATGTTTCAAAATGGAAGTACTTATTTAAAAAATATTTCCAATTTTTTTTTTTATATGGTGTCCTAAGGAAGCTTCGGTGAAAAATTTAAGTTACTTTTTTATTGTAACGATTATTGCACCATTTTTTGAGAAAATAACAACATTTATTTATAAGTACAAGATTTTATCCAAAAATGGTGAATCTGTCTTCTGATATACTTCAGGTGCCAGCATTTTTGATATTTTTATTTTACTAGTCAACAAATTTGTTATACAGTTTTTTTAACTAATGTGTTTCACTGTTTGGCAAAGGCTAACAGGCAGAACATTATTAAGTATATATATATTTTTTAAACAAATATATAGATATTTATAAGGGACGCCGTTTCCCAGTATTGGAACATAAGGTCTCCTGGTTAACAAAAAAAAATCTTTATTTATTAAAAAAAAAGCAAACGAGAGGTCTAATTAGACATATCGAGAGAAGTCTAATTATAGAACTCTCTCGCTTCGCTTGGTATATAAATAAGAAGATCAAAATTACTAGCCCCAGAAGTATTCAAGTACCTATTTCCAGTTTTTTCTTACATTTGTGCACGTTTCCATATTTTTTTTTCTTTTCACCTCGGAACTAAAATCGACCTTAATGCAATGAGACCTTCTCATTAAATATTTAGAATAATTGAATAATGTCTTTAAGAGAAAATACTCGACAGATATATATATTTTTTTAAATAACGTTCCCGATTCTTTTTAACTTTGAAGATAATAGTTTTTTATAATCAATTGGTAATACCAGTTTTATTATAGTAAGTAAATATTATCTAATCTGTGATATTCCCGAGACACAAGAAAAAAAAAACTAAAAAAAAAACTAAAAAATAACGAAAA
The DNA here is from genome assembly GCA_018467065.1 of Ephestia elutella. Taxonomy (NCBI): domain Eukaryota; kingdom Metazoa; phylum Arthropoda; class Insecta; order Lepidoptera; family Pyralidae; genus Ephestia; species Ephestia elutella. Next base: position 7,705,715 of record CM031593.1, read on the forward strand.
TGTGTACTAAACAAAATAAACTTCTATGATCATTGATAAAAGGTCGAATTTTGCTTACACATGTTACGTCATTGGCTAAATTGAATGTTATTTAACAAATCTCATTTTTTAGTCTTTTGTCTCATTTAGATTGTATGGCCGGTTTTTTCTTACTTGTCCTATTATTTATTTATTTATTTAACCTTTATTGTACAAACACAATGTATGGCAATAGGTGGACTTAATGCAGAAGAATTTATCTAACAGTCGACCTTTGGGGTGAACAGAGAACTTAAGTGGTTTACTATTATTTAAACAATCTTACCATGTCTTTTTATGATATTACAACAATTTGAATAAATAGACTTTTTAGGAAATTACTTTAAGGTTAATAAATGTTTTACTTTAAAATGTTTAGGTTTGAACTAATATTTGATTTATTTCCAACAAAATTCAACAAAAAGTACTGTGAAGATTGTTTACATAATAGGACAGGTAAGAAAAAACGGTGTTTACAATGTGACATAAAAGAGTAGAAAATAGCGCTGTTTTCACTTAACTAGCAACACTGGGTGTTTATCAACCAATTACATAAATCGCGCGTAGATTTTCAACCAATGACGACCATTCGATCTGGTATTGCACTGATAGAAAAATTTTGTTCGTCCTAAATTCGTTTTCTGCTTTTTTTGTCACACTGTACATTTGTTTCGCTGCGTACAATCATCTAGAGAGAGATAGAAGACATTGCAGTCTCACTCACGCGATGGTCGCGGGCGGCACGTCGCGGCGACTGTCGCGCAACGAATTGTTGCGTCGCAACTCGTCTTTTATTGATGATTCGCGCGATTCGAGTCCGCGACGCGGCGACGATGTTGCGTCGCGACATTCGGATGATGAGCGTTTTGTGTGCGTACCTGGAGGTAAAAAAATGTTTTTTTTTTTTATTGATTCATCGAGTACAAAGTATAGAATTGATTCTTCTTCTTTTCGAGCGTGTTATTACTAACACTGGTGTCAGATTTTTTTATTCAAGTCGCCTAAAGGCATCTGACATGATTTTTACGACTACCGCCATCTAGTGGCAGTAGCCGTATACACACTAGTAAATTAAATAGTCAGCCAATGTGCAGGTTTCCTCACGATGTTTTCCTTCACCGGAAGCAGGTGGTGGTCTATGAGAAAACTACCATACATGAGTCAGATTGTCTACAAACTCATGTGACACAGGTAGGTTTCGAACCTGGGTCCCATCCGACCTCAGGCGGGTGTCATTACCACTTGGCAATTGATATTAAACTTTGAGGTTAGGTTGCACTATCTTACGTTGACAGTTAGTACATTTTAATACTGGGATATTTTGTCATTTTGCGACTAGGAGACATTGTACATTTTGCGCCTATGGGACATTTTACTAAAGTGACATTTTGTGACAAGGGGACATTTTGCTACTAGTGGACAATTTGACATTTTGCAACTAAGGGGCCTTTTGCAACTAACGGACAGTTGACATTTTGATATTTTCCTATTAGAAGTTTTGAAATTTTGCGACTAGGGGACATTTTGTCATTTTGCGAGTGAGAGACATTTTGCGATTAAGGTACATTTTGACATTTAGCGACTAGGAGCCATTTTAACATTTACCGCCTAGGGAACATTTTGACATTTGCGCCTAGGGGACATTTTTCTAATGACAAGGGGACAATTGTCATTTTGCGTCTATGGGACATGTACAACGCGGAAGCTGGCTCGGCCATCCGGCATTTTGCGACAAGGGTACATTTGACATTTTGCGACTAGAGACAATTTGACATTTTGCGACTAGAGACAATATGACATTTTGCGCCTAGAGACAATATGACATTTTGCGCCTAGAGACAATTTGACATTTTGCGCCTAGAGACAATTTGACATTTTGCGCCTGAGACAATTTGACATTTTGCGCCTAGAGACAATTTGACATTTTGCGCCTAGCGCCACTCACCCGGCAAGTCCCGGCCGCACGCCATGATCTCGTGGTCTAGCGACGCGGAGGCAGGCTCGGCCATCCGACATTTTTCGACTAAGGTACATTTGACATTTTGCGCCGAGACAATTTGACATTTTGCGACTAGGGGACAATTTGACATTTTGCGACTAGGGGACAATTTGACATTTTGCGACTAGGGGACAATTTGACATTTTGCGCCTAGAGACAATTTGACATTTTGCGCTTAACGCCACTCACCCGGCAAGTCCCGGCCGCACGCCATGATCTCGTGGTCTAGCGACGCGGAGGCAGGCTCGGCCATCCGACATTTTTCGACTAAGGTACATTTGACATTTTGCGCCTAGTGACAATTTGACATTTTGCGACTAGGGGACAATTTGACATTTTGCGACTAGGGGACAATTTGACATTTTGCGCCTAGAGACAATTTGACATTTTGCGCCTAGAGACAATTTGACATTTTGCGTCTAACGCCACTCACCCGGCAAGTCCCGGCCGCACGCCATGATCTCGTGGTCTAGCGACGCGGAGGCAGGCTCGGCCATCCGACATTTTTCGACTAAGGTACATTTGACATTTTGCGCCTAGAGACAATTTGACATTTTGCGACTAGGGGACAATTTGACATTTTGCGACTAGAGACAATTTGACATTTTGCGACTAGCGGACAATTTGACATTTTGCGCCTAGAAACAATTTGACATTTTGCGTCTAGCGCCACTCACCCGGCAAGTCCCGGCCGCACGCCATAATCTCGTGGTCTAGCGACGCGGAGGCAGGCTCGGCCATCCGACATTTTGCGACTAAGGTACATTTGACATTTTGCGCCTAGAGACAATTTGACATTTTGCGACTAGGGGACAATTTGACATTTTGCGCCTAGAGACAATTTGACATTTTGCGTCTAGCGCCACTCACCAGGCAAGTCCCGGCCGCACGCCATGATCTCGTGGTCTAGCGACGCGGAGGCAGGCTCGGCCATCCGACATTTTGCGTCTAAGGTACATTTGACATTTTGCGCCTAGAGACAATTTGACATTTTGCGACTAGGGGACAATTTGACATTTTCCGTCTAGCGCCACTCACCCGGCAAGTCCCGGCCGCACGCCATGATCTCGTGGTCTAGCGACGCGGAGGCAGGCTCGGCCATCCGACATTTTGCGACTAAGGTACATTTGACATTTTGCGCCTAGAGACAATTTGACATTTTGCGACTAGGGGACAATTTGACATTTTGCGCCTAGAGACAATTTAACATTTTGCGTCTAGCGCCACTCACCAGGTAAGTCTCGGCCGCACGCCATGATGTCGTGGTCTAGCGACGCGGAGGCAGGCTCGGCCATCCGACATTTTGCGACTAAGGTACATTTGACATTTTGCGACTAGAGACAATTCGACATTTTGCGACTAGGGGACAATTTGACATTTTGCGCCTAGAGACAATTTGACATTTTGCGTCTAGCGCCACTCACCCGGCAAGTCCCGGCCGCACGCCATGATCTCGTGGTCTAGCGACGCGGAGGCAGGCTCGGCCGTGCGGCGCCCGCGCACGGCTTGCTGTAATCACACGACTGATCAATCATTACGATATATCTGCTGGGGTAGAGAGAAATAAGTGCTAAAATATCATCCACACATATTACACACGGGAAAAAGGCGTTTTTTCCCGTGGGCACAGGACGGGCGCTTCATAGAAACGGCGCGTCAAATATGCCTACTACTACTACAAATGAAACTGTATATCCGTGAACACGTCAGTAACACGTCAATGTGTGCGTTTTCATAGTCGAACGTCCCACAGTTACACAAGAAAGGGGGAGAAGTGCGGAAGGAGCGGGGGGGTGCCATATTGCGGGAGGGGCAGGGAGTTTCCTTTCTGTACGTAGTACTAATATTAATTCTGTGCCGTGGGGGTAGGCAGAGACAAGCGATTTCCACTTGCTACGATCCTTACAGAACTCTCGCTTTCTTTACACTCATCACTCTTTTTATACATGCTCATACACATTGATGTATCAATATCATCAATACATATAATAAAACTGTAACTGGAAGAAAAAAAAATATGAGGGATCTTCTAAGGCCAATAGAAGCGAAAATGATTTTTTTTTTATATTTTTGTCTGTCTTTCTGTCTGTTTGTTTGTAAGCGCATCACGCAAAAACTATTGTACCAAATTTGATGCGGTTTTCACTGTTGTTTTGTATGAGGTTTAACTTAAAATCTGGCGTAGGTTTCATCTTGATACGTCGCTTACAACCAGAGATATAAACATCACATCGGCGAAACTAGACTGGCAAGTTTCGCCCTTATGTACATGCTGAATAAGAGGTAAATTTAAGTGGACTTTCTTATGTGTCTAATATTATTTTTTCTGTACTTTCATACAACCACATTTGAACGTTTTTGTATTGACATTACTTAGGGTTTGCGTCACTTTCGCAAAAATGTCATCGTAAATTTAACGTTAAAATGTTATCGTAACTTTTATTGTTTAAGACCTGTAATGTATACTTGTATTCATGCAAATAAATTTTTGATTGATTGATTGATAAAAACTTGGTCACTTTTGCAAAATGTCATTTTCGTACAATTAGATTATAGCTATTTTTAGGGTTGCGTACATCCGAAAGAAAAAAGCACAAAACACAAGGTGGTGTTAAGTACCACCATTTGTACATATTTTTTTTAATTTTGTGCAATAAAGTTTTAAATAAAAATAAATAAAAATCCTAGTCTGTCGTGACTCGAATGTCATTCTGAAAATGACGTTTTGTTAAAGCAACATAGTGCGAAGTTGACATTTTGAGACAATGACATTTTGCGGCAGTGACTTTATGCCATGGTGACCAAATTTTAACAATGTTTTTTTTGCGAAAATGCCGTTTTGCGTCAAGACCGTAATAAATAAGGCAAATTAGATAAATTTCTCCAAAGACGTCACTTTACAACATATGTGTCTTACATGAATGATAGAATGAATGAGTGAATGAATAAATACTTACTTTATATCCGCTGGAACCGCTTGTGACGGACGAACTTGATCCTAGTGGGTGCGTTCCGTTCTGAAACGTTAAATTTAGTTTTAATACTTTACGGAATTAAAGAGTTTATAGGGCGATTTTCTGACAGGTTAAATTAAGAAAAAAAAAATCGATGTAAACAACATACATACATAGAATCACGTCTTTGTCCCTTACGGGGTAGACAGAGCCAAGGGTCGTGAGACTCGAAGGCCACGCTTAGCTGAATAGTGGGCTCTCTGATGGAATGAAGATTCAGGTATAGTGACCGGTTGCTAGCCCATCGCCTATGAGTGGAGGAATCCCCAGTTTAAAGCCCTTTCCTTTTAGTTTCGATGTAATAAAATCTCAATAGATGGCGTTTTATGAAAGCAGAGTCATAATAATGGCTATATTGTGCGCATTTTCATGTCAACCAAAGATAGAAAAAAATCATCTAACAGTTTGACAGTTGCACAAATCACAATATTGATACTTTAAAATGTATTTTTATTAGGTGTTATTTAAAAAAAATCCAATTCCTTGCATTCGTGCTTTTTGTACTTTTTGTATGGACTCGCCTTTTACTAAAGCGCCATCAATGAAGTCATCTGGAACTATTTGTTTTTTTTTTTTATTTGGTTCTCGGAAAATCGCTTATTTCCGTGCGTTGAGTAACATACATACATAATGCATATTATGACGCCTTTTCCCCGTGGGGGTAGGCAGAGACTAGCGATGTCCACTTGCTACGATCCTTACAGATCTCTCTCGCTTCCTCTACACTCATCACTCTCTTCATACATGCTCTCCGGTTATGGGTGCTCCTAATATCTCCATTTTTAAAGAGGTCCGCAATCTGGTCGCAGTAAGAAATCAAATAATTCCATTGCAATCTTTTTAATGCCAACTTTTGTTAAAAAGGTCGATATGGGTATCGTTTTCTAGGTTTTGTGTTGATTATAAATGATTGATATAATGATATGAATGAATGGTGATATAATGATATTGATGATTATAAAGATAATATTTTTTTTAATCCAAGATATAGTCGATTTTTTTCATTTCAGGGATTAGAGTATTATTGCCTAGGTTTTCGATGGTACTGATTATGAAAACGATATTTTGTATTTAAATATAAGATGGCGGACAGATTTTTTTGTAGCAATTACAGTGTCGTTTTGTAGGTTTTTGGGGATGTTGAATACGAAAATGATATTTCTTGATGATGTTGTAAGAAATAAGTATCATTACATAGTTACCTGGTCCAGCTGGTCTATAGAAGTGTAGCTGGAGGTCTGGCCGGGATCGAACACGGAGCAGTATGTATCATTATAGGTGTATTTTTTTCATTTTAGCAAAATCAGTGTCGTTTTATGGGTTTTTGGTGATGCTGATAACGAAAATGATATTTCTTGATGATGATATATCTTTTTCTTGATGATGTTGTAAGAAATAAGTATCATTACATAGTTACCTGGTCCAGTTGGTCTATAGAGGTGTGGCTGGCGGTCCGGCCGGGGTCGAACACGGAAGAATCACTGTCCTGGTCGGACGCCGGCGGCGGTTCCGGACTATCCGGGATCTCGCTGGCCGCTGTGAAATCAAAGTTATTTTAGGGACAATTCAAATCAGCTACGTAGAAAATTGCAATTACATTAGAGGATAATTCTACGCTACACTTGTCATTGTCAAATAACTATGTTTACTCCTTATAATAGTGGTGCCCACTTGGATGATAAGATCACAAATGGATTTTTGTTTTTTATAGAATAGTAGGCAAACGAGCATGCGGGTTGCCTGATGGTAAGCAATCACCGCAGTCCATAGACACCAACGACCCTAAAAAGGTCACTGATGCGTTGCCGACTCTTTGAGAAAGCGATAGGCTCTTTTCTTGAAGGTCCCAATGTCGAATCTATTCGGGAACACCGCTAAGGGAAGCTTATTCCACAGCTTAGTGCAGCGCAATAAAAAGCTGCGCGAAAAACGGGCAGTGGTTGAACACCAACCATCAAGGTGGTGGGGGTGGTACTTCTCCTTAAGGCGGGTGGTACGGTGGTGGAATACAGCGGCTGGTATAAGGTCGAATAGCTCCTAATAATAATATTTAAATCAGAATAGGGAATACCCTATTGTTATTTTCATTGTTTCATTTGTGATGGAGGAATTCTAACTAATATAAATGCGAAATTGAGTTTGTTTATTTATTTGTTTGTTAGTTACCACTTCACGCTTTATCTACTGAAATTTCGCATACACATAGTTAGAAATACCGAGAAGAACATAGGGTACCTTTCTTCCCGGGAAAAAGTACTGTTCCCGTGGGAAATTCACGCGGACGAAGCAGCGAGCAAAAGCTACTTAATAAATAAATAAGACGATAAGAAATCAGAAATTCTTTATTGAAATTTGGCCTTCAAAGAAGGCTCTTTTTCACGTCGAAAACTAGTTATACAATCATAGTGTACTAGCTTTCGCCCGCGTGAATTTCCCACGGGAACAGTGCCTTTTCCCGGGATGAAAGGTACCCTATGTCCTTCTCAGTACTTCCAGCTATGTGTATGCAAAATTTCAGGAAGATTGGTTCAGTAGATAAAGCATGAAGAGGTAACACACAAACAAACAAACTCACTTTCACATTTATAATATTAGTTAGGATTATGTTATCCTTGGGGGAGGCCTTTGTCCAGCAGCGAACATTTTTCGGCTGAGAGAGAGAGAGAGTATTATGTTCAAAGCTACAAACTACAAGGAACCAAAACAGATAGTCACCATGTGGGTGTATATTCCTCCTCTGTGCGCGAGGCGAGGGGGGGTGCAGCGCGGGGGGGCGGCCCGCGCCGGGGGGGAGGCACACCGCCGCCTGCACCACCTCGCACACGCGGCGGAAGCGACGGATGTTGCCTGCAACGAAAAATTACGTTTTCGTTATCAGCATACCCAAAAACCTCTAAAACGATACCCATAATGTAAATTTGAAAAGAAAATTGTCAGGCTTATTGGATCAAAAAAAAGATGTTATTTTCGTAATCAGCATCCCCAAAAACCCCGAAAACGATACCAATGATGTAAATTTGAAAAAAAAAATCAGTCTTATTGGATCTAATAATAAATTTCATTTTCGTAATCAGCATCTCCGAAAACCCCGAAAACAATATACTTATATTGAAAAATAGAAAAAAGTGAACTATCTTGGATCTAAAAATATCCTAATTTTCGTAATCAGCATCCCCAAAAACCCCAAAAACGATAAGTACTAATATTGAAAAATACAAAAAAAGTCAGCCATATTGGATCTACTAATAAATGTCTTCTTGAAAGGCCGGCGACACTCTTGTGATACCCCTGGTGTTGCAGTAGTCCATGGGCAGCGGTGATCGCTTACCATCAGATGACACGCTTGCTCATTTGCCGCCCTATGTTATAAAAAATTACATTTTCGAAATCAGTATCCTCGGAAACCCAAAAAACAATACCCATAATGTAAATTTAAAAAGAAAATTGCCAGCCTTATTGGATCAAAAAACAAATGTCATTTTCGTAAACAGCATCCCCAAAAACCTCGAAAACGATACCCATATGAAAAAATATTTCGGCCATCTTTGATCTAAATTTTTGTAATAGGCATCCACGGAAACCCCAAATACGACACTATAATTGCAAAATAGAAAAAAAATATATTATTCTATTTTACTTTGAAACTCCTTATAAGTTTCGCAAAATATATCAATCTGTGAGAACTATAGGTAAAATGGGAAGGGCTAACAGCAAATTATAAGGCTAATAAAATATTTATATTCACCTGATAATAACGTGAAAGTAATAGCGTATAGATATTCCTTCCCGTTCTCCCCGGGCGCCTTTGTTATTGTTGATATATCGACCTGCAATCAAAAGTTAACATGTTAATTGTTTATGTTTAAAATGGTAGTTTTATCTAATGCATGATTAGATATGTTAGGATACAAAGGCGTAACCATAAAAAATCAATAAACTATTTAATATCCGAAACTGCATATGTTAATATCCATACCTACTAATATAATAAATACAAAATTCTGCCAGTCTGTTACACTTTCACAGCTAAACCACTGGACCGATTTTGATTAAATTTGGTCTGGATAGAGTAAAAGACCCGGGGCAAACATACATTCATATACACTTCGTTATTTTTTACGATTCCTAACATGTAAACAATATTCACAGTACTTTTTGTCGAATTTTGTTGAAAATAAATCAAATATTAGTTCAAGTTCAAACCTAAACATTCTAGGATAAAACATTTATTAACCACGAAAGTAATTTCCTAAAAAGTATATTTTAATTTATAGTATTGTAAAACCATAAAAAGACATGGTACCTAAGATTTTTTACATAATAAGACTTGTAAGAAAAACGGAGTTTACATATTATTACGTCAACATAGGCTACTCTTTTTCCAAAAATCAACTCCCAAGGGGCTAAAATGGGGGTCAAAGTTTGTATGAAAAACACATCCTACTAATATTATAAATGCGAAAGTTTGGATGTGAGTTTGTGAATTTGTGAGGATGTTTGTTACTCAATCACGCAAAATCTACTGGACGAATTTCGATGAAATTTGGTATACGGGTAGAAAAATACTGGGAATAGCACATAGGGTACTTTTTACCCTGAAATTCCCACGGGAGCGAAGCCCCGGGGCGCGGCTAGTTCAACTATATAATAATACCTGAAATCGGACGTGCCTCTGGAACATGGCCGGTGCGTTCGAGCCCCTCTTGTACTCCACTCTGAATGACATCGGACTGAGGACACTGTGCGATAACTCCGCTATCTGCAATCAATCATAATAAACAACGTCATCAATCATCAATATCAATCAATACTGCCACTAGATGGCGGTAGTCGTAAAAGTCATGACAGCAGCAGTAATCCGAACCAACTCCGACCACAAAAATGGGATATTTTAAGTCTGTGTATCTGTGACTATGTATGTGTATATTCTGGAATTATACTATTTTAAATTATCTATTATGACTACATTATAAACTATAATAATTAAAATGGAAACCTAATCATAATTTCTTATTATAAATCCGTCTGCCGTTAAATCCTTCTACATTTGCTAATACCCGATAGGGTTCATATTGTACCTACCTAAAACCAGTTACTTTATTAGTAGTTATAACTGTATTGTACGACGTGAAACGCAATCAATGATATGACCCCTGACTCAGAAAGAGGAATATTTTAAGTCTGTGTATCTGTGTCTATGTCTCTGTGTACCTGCATCTGTGTATCTGTTTCTGTGTGTCTCTGTGTATCTGTATCTGTGTATATTTATACTTGTCTGTGTCATTGTAATATATACTTACACTAAGAAACGCATGTATCAGATCAGCTTTGACCGTAGCTAATGGTTTCCCTTTGACCAGAGCGGTGAAAGTTTCTTCCTTGTCAGCCGACAGCAGCAGTGATCCGAACCACGACCGCTTTGTCAATTCCGGTGAGGTTTTTTTTAACCCCCGACCCCAAAAGTGGGATGTTATTAGTCTGTGTAACTGTGACTATGTATCTGTATATTCTGGTGAAGTTATTTTTTTAAACCCCGACTCAAAAAAAGGAATATTATAAATCTGTGTATCTGTGTCTTGTCTATGTATCTGTGTATGTTTATCTGTGTATGTTCATCTGTGTCATTGTAGCTGCTATTATTATATACTTACACTAAGAAACGCATGTATCAGATCAGCTTTGACCGTAGCTAATGGTTTCCCTTTGACAAGAGCGGTGAAAGTTTCTTCCTTGTCAGCCGACAGTAAGAGTGATCCGAACCACGATCGCTTTGTCAATTCTGGTGAGGTTTTTAACCCCCGACCCCAAAAGTGGGATGTTATTAGTCTGTGTAACTGTGACTATGTATCTGTATATTCTGGTGAAGTTTTTTTAACATCCGACCCAAAAGAGGGATATTAGAAATCTGTGACTGCGTATCTGTGACTGTGTATCTGTGTCTTGTCTATGTATCTGTGTCTAAGTATCTGTGTATGTTTATCTGTGTATGTATGTCTGTCTGTGTCATTGTAGCTGCAATTATAATATACTTACACTAAGAAACGCATGTATCAGATCAGCTTTGACGGTAGCTAATGGTTTCCCTTTGACCAGAGCGGTGAAGGTTTCTTCCTTGTCAGCCGACAGTAGGAGTGATCCGAACCACGATCGCTTTGTCAATTCCGGTGAGGTTTCTGGCGTTAGGTGGACTTCTTCTGAGGACGCTGTGAAAGAAAATGAAATTCCTTTAGATTCATATTCATTTATTTTATTTAACCTATATTACACAAAAAATACACAAGTAAACGTACGATAGGAGGGCTTTATGCTAAGGCACTATCTACCAGCCAACCTTTGGCTTTTCAATTGAATTGATGTCAAACTGCTTTTTAAATGGCTACAAATCTTGGAATTAAGTTTGTTTCAGATAATTTTATTAAAGCCTGACCAGGAATATAAAAACCCTCGCCATGTTGCGGAAAAGCAATAGAACTAATTTCTTATACTGGCAACTAATTTAAAAACCTATCTGTCATTTCTCCTGTCAAAGTTTGACTTTCAAACAAGGGCGGATCCAGTATTTTTATTTCTAGGAAGGGCACCGTTACCCGTTCCCGAGAATACTTCAGAGAAATTTTTAAGGAAGTTTCCGCTTGTTCTTTGAAAATTTCGAGAACGGCTCATCACTATTGTTTATGAATTTTTTTGGAAATAAACTTGTGAGAAACTGAAATGTAAAAAAATTACTACTAAATCCTGTTTTTTAACAACTCGAATCTTAATTTGATATGTACTGTTATGGAACCTGCCTCGACAGTATACATGTACAAAAAATAGCAGACGGAGATGTGGGGGGAGGGGGGCACGTGCCCCCGTTCCTATCGTTATTCCTATCTATGTGTTAGTCAGTGTATGTGTCAGCACATACATCATAAACGTCACAGTACATTCAACATGCACTTTCAATTTTGTTTTAAATAAATAATTAATTAATAAATAAAACGTTCATTTCTCCCACAAAAGTAACATTTGTATTGTACTGCATGCTTTATTTACAAAATGTAAATGGTTGAGAATAAATGTTACATCTGACTTATAAACTCACCCTGCATTTTCCTGCGATGGAACCTAGGAGATCCAAGGAAGGAATTCTTTATACTGGCCAGTCTGACCCGCCACGGCGCCGCTACAGCGGACCCAGTACCGCTAGCCCCGGGTGGTACACCTGTTAAATAAAAGTTATAGAAAAGATAAGCATGATCCCAGGACTTTGTTCCCGTGGGAATTCCGGGAAATCCTCTCTCAGTGCTCCCCTACACTCCCTAAGGAACCTACATGACAAATTTCAGCTTCCTACGCCCAGTAGTTTTGGCTGTGCGTTGGTTGTCAGCCGCAGGGCTTGCTAACCTGGTTAAAATTCTAAACCAGCTCACTCGATGCGCCATACATTTAAAAAAAGAGCGTTTTAAATCAGTTACGGTTGAGCAAAACCATATATTATTTCTGGTTATGTTCAAAGCGCGATATCATTTCAGTTCCTGTTCAAAATACCGGAAAGACCCAAAACATTTCGCTCTTTTCGACGATCGTGTTCTATCTCGCTCTAACTATAATTATTTCTCACTCGCGCTCGATATAAATCTAACCAATCTACACGTTGAGACTTGCAAATGCGTAAGTGAGATAAAACGCTGAGCGATATACCCGTCCTTGTTACTCGCCCGCGCGGGATTAACCAGGTAATTTCCGCTCGCGAGACCGATTCAAAAGGGTTTTCACTCCGATCGTAATGGCCCGAGTGTTACTGCGTAACCAGGTCAAAACACTTATTTTTTAGGTTTTTTTATTAACCGGTTTCAAGCCCTGGTCAGCCGATTAATCAGTCAGTAAAGTGAGAATCCTAATCCTAATCATAATATCATAATAATTCATAATATTCATAATCCATACTAATATTATAAATGCGAAAGTTTGGATGTGAGTTTGTGAGGATGTTTGTTACTCAATTGTACCGGGAATAGCACATAGGGTACTTCTTATCTCAAAATTCCCACGGCAGCGAAGCCCCAGGGCGCGGCTAGTATTAATATTAGTTGAGATTCCCCCTAAATGCAAGTCAGACTTAAAAACAAGGCGAATTCAATAAATGTAACATACCAGTGATGGACTGTAGATTGGGAAATAGCGGCGGAGTGGGGGATTGTGCTGGCGGGCCTGGGAGCGACGACCTCTCTCGTACTGTGATAAAAATACATAAAGTCAATTACTTTTATTTATATTGGCTTAAAAATAGCACTTATAAATCGTAACTTTCTTATTTTTAGTTAGTTGACGTCATAAAATTACTTAAAGCTAAGGTTACCACCGCCTCCAAAGCGCAAGTGGAGAAGAGGCGGCGCAACAAACTCCACTGCTGCATTTTCTCCAAAGACGTCACTTTACAACATATGTCTTACAATTAAATAACTGTATATGTGAACGAATATACATTGAGTATATATATTAAATAAATGTCAAATTTATAAATTAATAAAATGTCATTGAAAAAGTAAAAGTACACAATGTACCTAGAGAGTAATATGACAGTCTTAGGAGGTCACTGTACCAGGCTCGGGCCACGCATTTTTGTCAGTTACATAATCATCCGTCGTATAATATGCCTTCTTACAAAATGTCTCCTTAATATAATGTTTAAATTTCTTGTCAGGCATATCAAGGACAGATTTTGGTATTTTACATATACTTACATATACTTACAGCATCATGTCTTAATCCCTTACGGGGTAGACAGAGCCAAGAGTCGTGAGACTCGAAGGCCACGCTTATTTTATTTATTTTATTTTATAGGAAGACCAACAGCTAGAGCTTGTCTAAACTGAAATGATGCGCCCCACTACTTTTTTTCCATATTTGAAATTTGCTTGTGTACGTTAATGCGGAGGTGGGGCGCGTCATTTCAGCTTAGAAAATGTCTACTAGATGTATAAAGTTAATAAATAGCCCCTCTGGCATGCTAGGCGACCAAGACTGTTTCATGAGTTTCTTTCGGCATTTCTTCTCAGCAGTGGTCGTTCCGAAATGCTAGTAGTTTGTAGCTTTGAGACATAATATATTATGATTAGATAATTAGTTTTCGACGTGAAAAACATCCTTCTCTGAAGGCCAAGTTTCAATAAAAACATTTGACTTTGACTACAATTTTAGCCGTAAATGTATAAATAGAATAGTTAGCAAAGGAGCCACTTAACTCTTTCAGGCACAAAAAAAAAATCTATAAACAAGCTAATTATTTAAAAATAAAAAACACGACTGACAACTCACATAGCCTATGTCACTCGGAGGAATGCAAGGAATCTAACAATACCTCTAACATCGAAATCTGTTAAGCCGTTCAGGACTTATGGTGGAATAAAGAAACTTACATACATACAAACATACTTACATACATACATGAACCCTGAAAACATAACACTCCTTTTTTGGCCAGTCGTGTAAAAAGGTGGTTAGTTTGCTAACCACCAAACCTGAAAGAGTTAAAGGTCCTCACAGATAAAAAACAGAAACTAAATCGAAAGTTGAACACTACGAATAACACGCTATCCTTATCCCATCCTTATGCTACTTTTTTAAATTGTCTATGGATAGAAGACGGCCATATTTGTTTACCAGTTAGGACTCGTAAACCGGGATTCAGTTTCGTATATTTATAATTGTCCTATAATGTAAACAATCTTACCACGTCTTTTTATGATTTTACAACAATATAAATTAAAATAGACTTTTTAGGAAATTACTTTCGTGGTTAATAAATGTTTTACTTTAGAATGTTTAGGTTTGAACTTATATTTTATTTATTTTCAACAAAAGTCAACAAAAAATACAGTGAAGATTGTTTACATAATAGGACAATTAAGAAAAAATAGGGTTTACCTCTGTGTGTCTGCGAAGGACTGTGAGGCCGCACGGACACTGAAGATCCCACCATTGGAGATTCATTTATTATTATCACAGCCTCTCCTGGCTCGCCGCCTATAAATCATAAATTATTTATTTATGATATTTTCAAAATACCCAATGAATGCACTTTTATACCTATTTTACGAACCAAGAACTTATCTAAAATGCGTACTTCAAAAATGACGAATTTTCATACAAAATCCATGCTTGTCTAATTTAGGATGTATTGATACATTCGAAATAAGAGCGATAGAGAGAGATGTATTATTTCAATACTATTTGACATCTGTCAAGATTTTAGATAATCTTTATTCTTTACTAAATCGTAGTGATCACATTATCTTTGCACTATACCTTGTCTATCGTATTATCGCTTACTAATGAGGGATTTTCCGAGACCCGAATTAAAAAAAAAATAGTTCCAGATGACTTCATAGATGGCGCTTAACTAAATGCGAGAGAAAAAGTTCCATACAAAAAGCAAAAGTTCACGAGATTGGCATTTTGTTTAAATAAAACTTAGTAAAAAAAACATCTAAAAAGTATCAATATTGCGATTTGTGCAACTGTCAAACTGTTAGATGATTTTTTTTTCTGCCTCTGGTTGACAAGAAAAAGCGCACCATATAGGTTCAGCCATTATTACGACTCGGCTTTCATAAAACGCTATCTGTTGAGACTTTTTAATACCTACTGATTTTGTTTTCTTAATATAGCTGTCAGAAAATCGCTCATTGGCGCTACTGGTGAATATGGACATGTCAATGGTACAATATTGGCATTTGAATTTGACACATCGACATTGACAGCGTACCATTTGACAGCTTTTTTATTTTTTTTTATTAAAAACATAATTACAGATGTCGGTTCTTTCTCGTAAGTACTGCCATCTATTGGAATATTTGAACGCGATAGCCCTCATTAAAGACACCTCACAAATCAATTTTATTTTTTCATGAAAAATAAATATGGTATTGGCCACTTACTAATATTAAGGCTAATGGTAGGCCCAGTGGAATTGGCCCTCTGGTGATGGTGTTCACGAATCGACGGCGATGCTGCGAATCAATCAATATTTTATTGATCTCTCTTTAGTCGTATTCCTCATGACTGAGGATCGTGGTCATTAAAGAAACACACACAACGACTATCTTGGCGATTTTAATGGAGTGGTTTGCCATTGCCATCTCCATTTCACACACTAGCTGATAATAATCAACCAGAGTGCAGGTTTCCTTACGATGTTTTCCTTCACCGGAAGCAAGTGGTGGTCGATGAAAACTACCATACATGAGTCAGATTGGTATACAAACTCATGTAGCACGGGCAGGAT
This sequence comes from Ephestia elutella, assembly GCA_018467065.1. Taxonomy (NCBI): domain Eukaryota; kingdom Metazoa; phylum Arthropoda; class Insecta; order Lepidoptera; family Pyralidae; genus Ephestia; species Ephestia elutella. Next base: position 7,722,015 of record CM031593.1, read on the forward strand.
TCGAACCTGAGACCTTTGCAGCCACAGGCGGGCGCCCTACCTCTCGGCCACCACCGCTTCAAGCTTTTAATTGATATTCAAAGCAGATTAAAATCCAATAAAGTACGTCACACGAATTTCATGATTTATTCCTAGTCAAAGATAGTCACATTTTTAAAACTTAAAGTTAAGTTTGTAAAAATAAACAACTAGAAATTATTAAATCCTAACTTTCTAACTAATGTTATAAATGCGAAAGTGAGTTTGTTTATTTATGTTTTTTTTTTGTCTGTTATCGCTTTATCAGCTGAACCAATTGTCCTGAAATTTCGCATACACATAGTCAGAAGTACTGAGACATAGGGGGCAATTTCAATCAGCAAAATTCACGCGGGCGAAGCGCCGGCAAAAGCGAGTAGGTGTAATTAATAAAAAGCACCTAAATTATAAGTATGGAGGTCGATTACATTTGAACCTAAAACCTATGTCAATATATGTAATCTATGCAAATAAATTATTATGTTTAATTTACAGAGAACCTAAGGTATTAACAACAACAATTCACCGCGGACGAAGTCGCGGGCAAAAGCTAGTGAGAAATATAAAATTGTACAAGTTACATACCCAAAGGGGATCCAGGTGTAGCGGGGGTGCCACCTAACGATGCCACTCGATGGGGGGTGTGTCCTGACGTCACAATTAGTAATTATAAGGACGCCCAACGCGAAAATTTGGAAAAAACGGTCTATTTTTCAACGCATAGTTTAGCAGGAAATAACCTAATAATTCAGATTTTCAAAATACTGATACAAAAAACCTGTAGAAGACGAGTAGGTATTCGAATAGAATTTTGAAAAATATGTTTTTTTTTTTCAAATAAACTTCACTACGAAAAAAAAACAGAATTAACTCAAATGCTCTAAATTATCAGCGACAACCCCACATTATTTTTTACATAGCCAAACTAATGTTTTAGTAAAGTAATCTATTACTTTTTTATTTCATGCCTATTTTTTAATAATTAAATCTCATTGAGCTCCAGGTTTATATATATGTTTACCTTGGGGGAGGCCTTTGTCCAGCAGTGGACGTCTTTCGGCTGAGAGAGAGAGAGAGAGCTCCAGGTTATAATTTTATTTGAGATTTTTATTTCTTAAATTAGGTTATTTTATTAAGTTCGTTCCCACTAAACTATTGGTTAAAAATTAGACCGTTTTTTCAAAATTTTTGCGTTGGGCGCCCTCTCAAGTTAATCCATACATAGAAATATTTCTTCACGAAAAAGCAGCATACACTCTACAGGGTGATTTTGTATCGGAAGGACTTATTAACGAGGGTTGTAATAGATTCTTGATCCAACCAGCGTATCATTAACATATTAGAGCTCTAAATATGTTGAATTTCTTATGTCAGAAAGCTGATGTAGACATATTCCACTGTTCGTTAGAGAAATTCACAGGCAAGGCATTATTATGTGTACCAAATTTATAATTTTCTTAAATGTTTTTTAGCGATGTGGATTAGGTTAACCCTGTAATGACACGCAGTATAAAATAAAATAAATAAACATCCTTTTTTTTACATATTAATCCAATTAAATTACCCTTACATATTATAAAATAAAGTCCCACGCCGCGTCTGTTTGTCTGTTCGCGATAAACTTAAAAACTACTGATCGGATTTTCATGCGGTTTTCACCAATGAACGGGGTGGGTCCTAAGGAAGATTTTGGTGTAAAATTTACGCGGGCGAAGCCGCGGGATAACGCTAGTGTTCCAATAAAATAACCACAAAGTCATGACACGCGCAAATCATCCAGGAGCGCAAGGGCCCATACGTTATGAGATTTTTCATGAACTTTTAATAAAGGCTTTCTAAGTTATTTTTTTTTATTAAATATGGGTTTGCTCTTGACCACAATCTTGCCCGAGGACAGAGATGAGGTCTACGATGAAGCGAGCTTACCCAGAAGCAACCTATTCACTCTGGTTTTGAAGAGAGTCAGGTTGTATGTGCTCGGAAACACAGACGCAAACTAACGGTAGGGAGTTCCAGTGCTTTGCTGTGCGCATCAAGAATGATGACGAAAAGCGCTTGGTGCGTGCGGGGGGAATATTAACCAAGAAGGGATGATAGCCCGCAGTGCGTCTGGTTGTCCGGTTGAAGAAAGGGGCGGGCGGTATGAGCTCATGCAGCTCATGAGCACACTCTCCGAAGTACAATCGGTAGAAAACCGACAAGCAGGCAACTATTTACAAGTAAAACGGGGAAAAAATTACACGGAGACCCCAAAACCTCGTGTTTAGTTAATATCCTTTTTAGTTACGTGCAAGCTCGAACTAACATAAGATTAAATATATCCTTCGGATAAAACTCAGCCTGTATACAGGTGAATTCGAAAAAATTGGCAAAATTTCTACTGGTGACAGTTCTCAAGAATATGAGCAACTTTTTGTATGGGACCGATTTTGATATCTCGAAAAAAAACTGACCAAACTGACTGGCCAAAAAAGGAGTGATATGTTTTCAGTGTTCATGTATGTATGTTTATTTATTCCACCATAAGTCCTGAACGGTTTAACAGATTTTGATGTGAGAGGTATTTTTAGATTCCTTGCATTCCTCCGAGTGGCATAGGCTATGTGAGAAATCGTGTTTTTTTTATAATTAGTTCTATCAGAGTCGGTCCCATATATTGAATATTGATTAAACACATTTTTTTTTACTTCATGGTATTGATACTTAGCAAAATAACTGAACGCTAGGACGCAAATATAGAAAAAAGATCATATCAAATCTATAAAATTAAAGTAGCAATAGCGAGATAATATTGAAAATAAATAACAGGTATAAAAACAATAGTTGTGGAAGAAAAACACCCTAAAGGAGGCGAAAGGGGTGTAAAAGAAAATTAACGCGGGCGAGGGCGCTGGCTAATTACTAACAAATGAATAAGCTTAATACCAAGCAAAAATTAATCACTAAAATAAAAGAATAATAAAAATATAAATTAAATAACTATATCAAAATCGGTTCATCAAATGGCATAATTATACTTTAGTCTATTTTTTGGCATAATTGAATAAATTCATTTGGCATAATTCAATAAATTAGATATGGTGAAGATTTTCGATGTGCAGGATTGAAATGCGATAGCTCAGTTGGAAGCAAGGTCGTATAAAGACCTGGTCGCGGGTTCAAGTCCTGCTCGCATGGAATTTTTTCACCATATCTAATTTCTATATGACAGTACTTGAGTACTAATTGCATCTGAGATGCTCAAAAATCCAAAAATAAATAATTGAATAAGTTAGGTTAGGTTGTTTTTTATGCCTCAACATTATTATGCTTTGAAAAATTAAGATTATGCGAATGAACAGGGAACCGTTATAGATAACACTGGTGTCAGTTTTTTTTTAATAGTGTAATAGTACTTAATAAATAAATAAAATAAATAATATTTTATTTCGACCAACAGGGATTATTTTTTGTTAGTAATATCTTAATATGTTGTGTTTTTTTTTATATCATAGGGCGGCAAAAGAGCAAGCGGGTCACCTGATGGTAAGCGATCACCGCTGCCCATGGACAACTGCAACACCAGGGGTATTACAAGAGTGTTACCAGCCTTTCAAGAAGACGCATAATGTGTAATCTTTAATATCTTGTTCTTATATCGCTGTAAGATCCCCGAAAATTAAACAAACAAATATAACAAATCATGATATTGGCGACACAGCATGTGGACTAAAGCGTTGTAATACTACTACTCCGCTGGCTCAGTGACCCCAAAGTGGATCTTGGCCTCCGAAATGAGAGCGCCAACAACCACATAAACATATATAGTGTTGTATGTTGTTGTTGTAGATGTAAACTTACACTAGTAACATAAAGACAAACCTCAAGGTTTTTATATGTTATTATTTACAACTTAAAATTAATTTGTACTTTTAATTGATAAATAAAAAATAAAAAGTAGGATTTATTATTTTAACAAAAACCACAGATAACCCCCAATAGATTGAGTATCATTCAATGCCTGTTCGCGTCGAAAGTCACCAAATTTAGAGGAAGTACGCGGGAGCGGTAGCTGATGTTAACGAGAAAAGGACACACATATACTTGATACTTGGGAAAGAAAGAGATGCTTGCAAAAGACATCAACGTCACCCCATTTTGGTACTCTAGTTCGCACTTTTTCACATAGTTCGACCATTATAAAGGGAACTCTGCACGTAATTATATCAAATTAATTAATAAACTTACCTGTGGAAAGTTATACCATCCTTTTGGAGATTTGATATATTTATTGATTTTCCGCACCATTTTATGCAACATGTACTCATTTTTACACACTCAACGAACCTAATAGACTCTTTCGGAAATTTTCACGAAACAACTTCTCAGGTCTGAGTTCTGATCGCAACTAATGAAGCAATTTCATTTATACGTGCAAAAGCATGTAAGTGCGGTGACCGCGGACGCCGATACAAGCGGAATCTATTGGGGGTTATCTGTGACAAATACACATACACAGATACAGTCACGTAAAACGTTAGGCTTGCGACTCACCGGGCGGGCTGGCGGCGAGCGGCGCGTCGCGGCGGCCCGACGCAGACCTGCTGCGACCAAACCTGTGAGCTCCGGCCGTTACAGATAGCTTCTACTGCCACTAGTGGCTTATTTACACGTGTCGAGTTGGCAAGTTTACTAGTTTTTAACCACAGATTTAGATTAGGCTAGATACCAAACGTAGAAATTCGACGTCGAACAAAGGTCGAAGACGTAGGTAAACGTATCACGCAGTTAAAGTGGGATTGGGCGGGACACTTGGCTAGAAGGGAAGACGGTCGATGGACCAAGGCAGTAACGGAGTGGTGGCCGAGACAGGGAAGACGACCAGTAGGAAAGCCACCAGCCCGCTGGTCAGATGACATTGTCTGCGTTACGGGAAAGCGATGGATGAGACTGGCACAGGACCGCAGTAAGTGGCGTCAAAAAAGGGAGGCCTATGTCCAGCAGTGGGCTAATATAGGCTGAAAATAGATAGATAAAATAGATAGATACCGATCTTGGGGCACATACAAAGGGGCAACACGCATTCCTGAGGTTGCTACAAGAAGGAAAGATACCTGGCAAGAGGGCACCAATCGAAGAGGAAGTGGATGGACGACATCACGACCTGGACTGGACTTAAGTTTTGGAGACTAAAACGGGCCGCTTATGACCGGGAGAGATACCGCATGCTGGCCTCCAAACTTCATTTTGAATATGGCACCCTCTGATGATGATGACCGCATGTTTGTTCGATAGTATGAAAACCGAGCGTCCCATTATTTTCTACGTACGATGATGTCACGCCAGTCAATTTAGTGATGGGCGCAACATAAACGCGAATGAAGGCTAACTGAGTAGCAAACGCGTGATTGTTTGTCCATTGGACATACGCCGGGCACGCTTGGACATACTGCTTTAGATACCGCATGTTTGTTCGATAGTACGAAAACCGAGCGTGCTATTATTTTCTACCTACGATGACGTCACGCCAGTCATTTTAGTGATTGATGGGCGCAACATAAACTCGAATGAAATTGTTTGTCCATTGGACATACGCCGGGCACGCTTGGACATACTGCTTTAGATACCGCATGTTTGTTCGATAGTATGAAAACCGAGCGTGCCATTATTTTCTACCTACGATGACGTCACGCCAGTCATTTTAGTGATGGGCGCAACATAAACGCGAATGAAGGCTAACTGAGTAGCAAACGCGTGATGTTTGTCCATTGGACATACGCAGGGCACGCTTGGACATACTGCTTGCGGCATCTAGAGTATATCAAAATCTGTGATTATAACTAAGTTTCAACTAAATTTAAACTAAATTTTAGAATCTCAATTTGACTTAATATTTTACACGCGATTAAGTTGTTAAGTAGTTAACTAAATTTTAAGTTACTCTACTAAATTGATTGTTTACACGTCATAATGCACTTAAAATTTTTGTTAACAACTTAATTGCGTGTAAACCAGCCAAAACTCTTAATACTATGCGTTTCTAATATAGTGCATTTTATTTGATAGTTTCTCTGGAGTTTTGTTCTCACTAAAACTGCATAGTATACTTAGTATAAATGCGAGAGTTTGAATGGAAGTGAATATATTTGTTACATATATTATATTATCAGTATACGCATATTTTTTGGACGGATTTCGATGAAATTTGGCACGAAGGTAGAAAATTACTTGGAATAGCACATAGGGTACTTTTATCCCGAAATTTCCACGGGAGCGAAGCCCCGGGGCACAGATAGTAAGTACTTCGTTCAAATAAGACGATTTTTGTTCAATAGCACTAATAATAACATGAATTTAGATAGAATTTTGAAAAAATATCTAGTAGATTAACTTCTAATAAACATATTTAAAACTATCAGAAGTTATTTACAAATAAAATACTAAAAGTAAATACAATTTTATATCATTAAAAGTAACATGAAATAAAAACATTATATTAAAAAAACTGGTCATTCACGCGCTATTACGTCGGGATAATATAACTTTAGTCGACAATCTCGACATATTAGAACGTGAGTGAAGTGCGAAAGTGATTCTGTTTGTTTGTTGCCTCTTCACGCTTTATCTACTGAACCAATCTTCCTGAAATTTCGCATACACATAGTTAGAAGTACTGAGAAGGACATAGGGTACTTTTTATCCCAAAATTCGCACGAGAGCGGAGCCCCGGGCACAACTTGTATAACTATAATTTTGTATGTGAAAATGAGATGAATATACCTGAATTGCGATCTACCACCAGAGGAGTGATTGGCGAACCTTCAC
>CM031593.1:8346752-8423649 GCA_018467065.1 Ephestia elutella
CCGTTGGCACTAATATTATACGGCATAGTAACGTGCCCCGCCCCGCACGTTATGTGCCCCACAGCACAACCTGACCCGGGGCTTAACCGGGTCAGTTAACTGGGGCTCCACCTTATCCTGACTATTGGTATAAGTTGGTACAGAGCGACTAGATAGTCACTGAGAATGATAACAGCCTGTGCACTCGGTCAACCGTCCTCACACCGAGACATATCTGAATATAATGAGTCACAGCTCAATGCGGGTAGCGGGGAACATGACGCTCCGCTGTACGCCACAATCAGCGCACCGAAAAACCCTTATAACCATACCCATATTGTAAACGTGAAAAAAAAGTTGTCCGCCATCTTGGATTCCAAAATAAATGTTATTTTCGTAATCAGCGCACTGAAACACTTATAAAACGATACCCATATTGAAAATTAAAAAAAAATTGTCCGCCATCTTGAATCCAAAAATACTATTTTTGTAAACCTCATCCCGAAAAATTGGCCTTCATGGGATGCCAGGCAGATGTTTAACATCTTAGCATCCTGGCACGACAGTCATGCTATTTTCTGTCGCGGCATTCGTGTCCATTTTACTGCCAAGTCGCGCCAAGTATGTTTTACATAAGAAATTGGTCGTAATTTTATTTTTAGTATTCATTACCGTAAAGCAAGAAAAAAAAAATTATATAGGTACCAACAAATCCTTTGCCGGATCCCTGTCACTTATTACTTCGGGTTGGCGGCAATCTCACGTCGATGTGTGCGTGTGACTTGCACACAGCCAGCTGCGGTCTATCAAATACCTAAACTCGGTCGGGCGCGCGGACGTGATACACTCTTAATAAATTCGATTTTCAAGAAGGTTCAGCAGAAGATCATCAAAATGCTCAACTACAAGACGTTCTTGGACCTGAAAATTCATCTCCCGGGCCGCCATCAGCCACAGAACCACCATCATCAGCTCCACAGTGTCCAAGCCATTCAGGTTCCCGACCGAAAGGTTGGAAGGTAACAACTTTCGAAGACAAAGAGCATTCCTATCCCATTCTACCTAATAACCTGGTAAAAAGTCCAAAAGAATTCATGCAAGGTTATTTGTGGTGAAAGCCAACAGGTAGTTAGAGATTCTACAGTACTGGTGAAGTGGAAAGTCTGTACTGATAGCTTCTAATTGCACTGGATCAAACACGACTGAAATTATTAAACGATGGGTCAAGAAAATTCGTGCCTATGTGGACGTTACTGCTCCTAAAATAATACAGAACTATAATCGTTACATGGGAGGTGTTGACGTCCTTGATCAGCGTCCATTTTCTTATTTATGAAGGTTCTGTAATACTCAACCTGTATTACAGAACCTTCATCAAAATAAGAAAATGGACACTGAAAGTGTTGATACATTTTTTTGACTTGGCACTAGTGAATGCCTGGCGTGCGTACAAAATAGACTGTTCCGCTATAATTAGAAAATAAATAAAATTATGGATTTATTGGAGTTTCGTCTACAAATTGCTGAAGTATTACTGAATACACCCGACAAGCGTCGTGAGTCTTCAGTAACACTTGAGCTTGAAGTACCACGAAAGTTAAAAAACTTTAAAGCCATCAGATAGTGTAAGGCATGATGGTAATGACCATTTGCCAATTTTTGAAATGACAGAGATTTTGTCAATTTGAAAAGTGTAAAAGTAGGACTAAGATTCGGTGCATAAAATGCAATGTTTACCTTTGTACAGTAGGGGCCAGAATTGCTTCAAAGAATTCCATAAAAATTATGAAATTAAGTGTTTTTTGCATTTTTTTATTTACCTTTTATATTTCTAAAGTACTGACCACTTGTTTTAGAAGATATTTAATAAGGATTAAAATTTGATTTTGTTGACTTACAACTAAATGTGAGTACATTATTATTTTTTCGTAAAAAAACACAATTCTAATAAGTTTTAAGAATTAGTTGTTCCTATTCAGGTTAACTATTATTAGAATTGTAAAACTGATTGTCAAATTGATTAAAATAAATATTTTCTGATTTTATTATGGTTTAAAATACCTTTTTCATCAAGATGCACATTCGTGCACATGTCAAATTATTCCTGAGACGCACGATCGTGCAGAGGATTTCCCGGAAAACTGTGATTTTCCGATTTTTTTAAATATTTTTTCCTGGTACTTTGGACATCTAAAAATATGAATTAAGCATAAAAATTTAAAAAATATAAAACATGCTTTGCCGGTTGGAAAGGGTTAGGTAGGTACAGCGTAGCAACGATCGTAATGAACGCGAGTCGCCACTAAAGCTATTTTCTCTATGTAGTCTATGCTGATGACGTTAGTTCCTTTTTTGCCCACATTCCTTATAGGTAGGTACCACAGACATATATATAATAATAGTAAGCAGACTGAACATGTCATTTGAAATTGCATGGTAAAAACACACACTAAGATTATTATTCACACAACGACAGAATACAGGGTCGGATCTAAGATAATTAATTATATTCGGTACAGTGTAGCAAAACCAAAAATTTTGAGACGCTGAATCATAAGCCGTGCGCGGTATGCGGACGGATCTGCATCAGCTTTTTACGATGGGAAATTCTATCCCTTTTGGGAAAAAATACTAGTCATTAAATCAATAAAATTTATTTTAAATTATTAAAAATCACATGCAATGAAACATTGCAATGATGTTAATGGTTGCTGGCGTCCATTCACTGTCCTGGTACTCGTAGTACGTAAGAGAAATACTCCTATACTGTGATTGTGTATGAACAGTATAATTAAATTGTCTCTGTGTAATTACTGTAATATTGGAAGTGTCTAAGCGTGTTCTGTCTTAAAAATAGTTCATTTGGGCACTAGCAGGATCACTGATTGAAATACTGGATTGAGTTGACCGTTTAATATGGACGCCGGAGAACTACTGAACTGATGTAGTCTCCGCTCCGTTGAAGTAATATAAACAATTAAAACAAACATAAGTATACATATGACATAATGGTACAGTGTGATGTAGGTACGTAACCCTACATCTACATCCCCTTAAAAAAAAAAAAAAAATTATAAAATATATTCCTTTAACTTTATAAACATGTATGCTGTGGTTGGCTACACTTATGTAGCTATGAAAGAAAAAAAAAATTAAGGATGATACATAAAAATAATAGGTAACTAAAAGTATTTGTAACAAGTAATAATTTGACAAAAAATTGTACATTAAAAATAAGGAACTGTAAATCAGTGTAAATATTGATTAAGAAATTGCAACAAAATACAACTTTTGGTATCTTTATATGTACTTTAAAACACATCACAAAATCGTAATAACTAAAACCTTAAACCTTTTTATAGCAGAATATTTTCTTTAAACTAAAAAGTGACAAATTTAAATTAAATGTTTAAAATAATTAACATGTTTGGTTACATATAATGTCTATGTCTATACACAAAATAAAAATAAAAAATTAAAGTAAATACAATTTTAAGTAGGTACATAAGTTTAAGAATACGAACTAAGTTTGTTTAATGTTTCTAATATAGTCTTTTGTCCACATGATATAGATATTGTCTTTTGAATACATACTTTTCACTTATTTTTATTTTTGCACACTTTATAACACTTTAGTATTTTTTTAATGCACTGCACTTTAATCTGCTATAAATACTGGCGGTGGCGCTGGCATTGATAAGGCGTTGTGTTAAGACACTACAAAGCGTCTGTCAAATGCTACTTTAGTTTTTTTGTAGTATCGCCGAATCTCAAGTGTACTGGTGTGACTTTAGGGACTGTAGGGACTGTTTGTTTATAAGTTGAACCGCACAGTTCTTTTTACCGTGCGACCGGATCTTGTAACTTGACTTGGAATTATCGATGCCGACGTCGTTGATTTCGTCGAAACCTTTGTTTCAACAGGGTTGTTCTGTTCTCGTTTCGGCGCAGACGGCGGCGGTCCGGATGCTTTGATGGTGTCGGTGTCGAGTGACTGCTCCGGGGAATTAATGATAGTGTAAGCTGGTTTAAGCCTATCAAGTGAGATTGTCGATTCCCTGGAACCCATTCTAACAATATAATATTTTGGATGGCGGCTAAGAACTTTGTAGGGGCCCTCGTAAGGTGGCGTGAGAGACTTACGAGCTTCCCGTCGTACGAATACATACTCTGTGTCTTTGATGTCCTTATGAATAAACATTTTTCGTCGGTCGGTTCGGTGCGAAGTAGTGGGTTGTAAAGTTTCTAATGTTTCTGTTAGTTTTTGTGTATATTCGGTAAAGTTGATATTATTTTCTATGGGAGTGAAAAAATCTCCTGGCAATCTAATGGATTTTCCAAATGTCATTTGCGCTGGACTGAAACCGATGTCTTGTTTAACAGCTGATCTTAGTCCCAGCAGAACTAATGGTAATTCCTTTGCCCAGTGATTAGAGTCTTTACACCGTGCCATTAGAGCTGCTTTTAGCGTGCGATGTACTCTTTCTATTTGACCGTTTGCCTTTGGATTATAGGCAGTTGTATGTATTTTTTCGATACCCAGTCTTTTTGTAAGTTGACTAAACAGCTGAGATTCGAATTGTCTGCCTTGATCAGTGCTTAGTCTTTTGGGACAGCCATATCGCCCTATCCAATTTTCTAAAAATTTGTCCGCGACTGTTTCCGCTGTAATGTCTCTAGTGGGGATAACTTCAATCCATTTCGTTACTCTGTCAATGATCGTGATGCAGTATAAAAAATCTTCAGATGGTGGTAATGGGCCTATGATGTCGATGTGACAATGTTCAAAACGCTCTGATTTTTCGAATTCACCTAATGGTGTTATTGTATGGCGTTGTATTTTCAACCGACTTCCCAAAAAAGGAGGAGGTTATATGTTTCGATGTATGTATGTTTTTTTTTTATGTATGTTCGCCGAATTCTCCGCCAATTGTGGACTGATTTCCAAAATTGTTGTTTTATTCGTAATGGTGTATTCCCAAGTTGGTCCCATTTTAACCACGTCAGAATCTGTACGGTAATTTTAAAGATACCTAACAAAATATAAAAATACCAACATTGCATTATAGAGCAAAAGCCCGTGACAGCATGCCCTTCCTTATTTTATTAAAACTCAATATTTTTCTGTGTACGTCCCCAACATAGAAATAGGGATTAGCGACTATAAAAGTTGGATCATGATTACTTAGGCAGATTATTTGTAGCAACAACAACTCAAAAACAAACTCAATTCCTCGTATAGTAAAGTTTTTAAAGATCTTATTCCTAATAATATTAGGAATCACGCCATCCATTACCAGGCAATTGGTGTAGATATAAACCACTGCTAGATATTGTAACTTTACTAAATTATAGTTATATTTGTTTTATTATAAAAACTGAATTTAATGTTACTTTGGGAGGCCCCAAGGGTGCTTTTTATACCTATAAAAATCATCCTTGCTATAAAATATTACCAGCATAAGCAACTAAGATCCAAATTTCATAGCTAGTCGATAATATTTTTTACCCGTGTATACCACGCAGAAAAACATTCAGCAATTTGAAAATAAGGAAGGTTTGGTCATCACAGGCTCTCGGTCTATTTATGTGCCAAAAATAATAGACAATTTGACATGTTCTGACACTTCAAATCAAACTGACATAAAGAAGTTTCAATTGTTTATATTCGGCCAGTGAAAGAAAAGTTTTAGTTTTTATTAAAGAAAATAGGTGTAGAAGCACTAAAAATGATAAAATAAAACTTTTTTTCCAAAAAAAATGAACCGACTTCCATCATAAAACTTAAAATCATGAAATAACAATAAAGAAAAATGTATAAGCATACTACCTACTGAATGAGGTGAAGTCGGTGCCAAGTAAAAATTGTGTGGTGCTAAATTAACATTAGAATCATGAATAAAAATGCCTAGCTGAGCAATTACATAACATTTTTTTTCCTGCACTTGGCACCGACTTCACCTCATTCAGTAGGTAGTATGCTTATACATTTTTCTTTATTGTTATTTCATGATTTTAAGTTTTATGATGGAAGTCGGTTCATTTTTTTTGGAAAAAGTTTTATTGATTTTTGACATGGTATGCAGCTTTTTACATAACTCGCTACGTCCGCATTTATACCTGGCCAAAAATATCGTTCAGTGATAAGGCGTCGAGTAGCGGCTACTCCTGGGTGGCTGTATGAGTGTACTTGACTTATCGCTTGTTTTCGGAATTCATTAGGTAAATAAAGGCGCGCATTATTTGTTGATGTTTCAAATACTAACTCTTGTTGGGAATAAGGCAATGTGAATGTTTTGAATTGTAAGTTTTCTTTGCAGCGTAAACTTTCTAATTCCGCATCTTCGCTTTGTCGTTTGTGAATTTGTTCGTAATCAAATGCTTCTGGTAAATGAATTTCTTCTATTCTTGATAAAAAATCTGCGGCATTGTTGAGTTCTCCTTCTATGTATTCTATATTTGTGCAAAACTGAGAAATGAAATCTAATTGTCGTAGTCTTCTTGGTGAGTCCGATTTTGATTCTTTTTTTGATAGTGAATAACAGAGTGGTTTGTGGTCAGTAAGTACTGTAAGATCCCGACCTTCAATGGTGTATCGGAAATGTTTTATTGACATGAATATGGCTAACAGTTCTCTGTCATAGGTACTATATTTCATCTGAGTGTTAGTTAATTTTTTTGAATAGAATGCGAGTGGTTGTAATTTTTTATTTACTACTTGGTGTAGAGCGGCTCCTATGCAGGTGTTTGAAGCGTCTGTAATTAATATTAATTTAGCGGATGGATCCGGGTGCGCAAGTAATGTGGCGTTTTTTATCATTTGTTTACATTTGTGGAAAGCGTTGATTGCTTCTTCGGTCCAAACAATTTTGGTTTTATCCTTCTTTTTTGAATTGTGTAGATATTTATCTAAGATAGATTGAGTGACAGCTGCTTTTGGAAGGCTACTTCTGTAGAAGTTTATTAATCCTAGAAATCGTCGCAACTGTTCAATAGTCTCGGGTTGTTCGTAATCTGCGATAGCTTTAACCTTTTCTTCTTCCGGCTGTATGCCATCGCATGTGACGTGGTAACCGAGAAATTTGAGCTCTGTTTTGCCGAACTCGCACTTGCTTGTATTTATTGTAATTCCGTACTTATTAAGACGTTTGAAAACTTCTTCTAAGTCTTCTAAATGGGATTTTGGATCGCTAGATGCTATCAAAGTATCGTCTAAGTAGGTAAATGTGTTTTTAGTGCCTTTTAACACTTCATTTATGAATCTTTGAAAACTTTGCGCAGCATTACGCATACCAAAGTTTAATTTCAAAAATTCGAAACTACCAAATGGGGTAATTATTGCAGATTTAGGAATTGCGTCTGGCGCTAAAGCTATAAAATGGTACGCTCTTCGTATATCGATTTTTGATAATATAGTTTTTCCTTTTAAAATGTAGGTAAAGTCCATCAACCTAGGTATAGGGTATCTATCGGGTTCTGTGATTGCGTTAAGGCGTCTATAGTCGCCACAAGGCCGCAACTCGCCGTTTTTCTTTTTACTACGTGTAATGGGTTAGCCCATGGGCTCGTTGACGGTCTGCATATACCTAGGTCCATCATACGTTCGAACTCTTGTTTGGCGGCCTTGTATTTTTCAGGGTTGAGTGGCCGCGCTTTTTCGTAAACTGGTGGACCGTGTGTGATGATAAAATGTTGAACATTATGTTTGGGTATATCTTTGAATGATTCCGGTTTGGTAATATCTGGATATTTTTCTAGTATTTTATGGTAGGGGTCGTTGGTGTTAATAGCCCTGATAGTAGGGTTCGACGTCTCATTTGTGGTCTGAATTGTTTTTGTAATATTTGTTAGTTTATCCACTAACTTTCTACCATGTAAATCAACTAGTAGTTGATTCTTGGCCAGAAAGTCGGCTCCGATGATGGATCGTTGAACATCCGCCATTACAAATGTCCATCGTAAAGGACGTCTTAGGCCAAGGTCCAATGTGATACTTTTTTCTCCAAATGTTTTAATGGGGGTACCATTGGCTGCATAAAGTGTGTAATTTGTTGGCTGCATAGTACCTTTTTTGCAAGCCAAGACGGAGACGTCGGCGCCGGTGTCTATTAAGAATTTGGCGCCACTAGAAAAATCTGTTATGCATAGGCGATATGAAGTGGTGTCACCAACGCTCGCCACCGTCGATGACAAATTTAGATTTTTTGTTTTTTTACGCACTTGTCGTCACCGCATTTTGTGGCTTGATCACCATAAATAAAATGATAGAAGCATTTGAAGTTTGAATCCCCCGGTTGAGCTTTCTGTGTTCTGTATTTTTCTTGATTGATTCTCGCACGTGATTTCGAACGCGTTCTATACCTGTTATTGCGCGAGTAATTGTATTCAGGATCCCTTGATCGGCGTTCAGCGAGTAAAGGTTCGAATTTACGATTCATAGCTGCAATTTCCTGTGTAATGCACTTTAGTTGTTCTTCTACAGAGTTACTAACGCTATTTACTTCTATTGAGTGTTTCGTTGTTTCCATAATTTTGTCTGCAATTTGCGCTATGTCATCTAGCTCTACATTACTGCAAGCTGCAATTACCGCTCTGACTGTGCTTGGTAATCGCTTCATCCACAGTAGTTTGATTGTGTCTTGTTGCACCTTATTCCTACCAAGTTCCTTCATTTTTCGGAGTAATTGGGAGGGACGTTGGTCACCGAGTTCGACCTCGGTGAGCAGTTTGTGTAGTTGAATAGTTTCCGACTCCTCATATGCATTAATAAGTCTAGCTTTTAGTGCCCCATATTTGTCTAACTCGGGTGGGTTCTCAAGGATATCGCTAACCTGACTTAACTCCTCTCGCCCCAGCTTAGCTACCACTAATTGAAATTTTTGAATGTCACCTGTTTTTTGCGGCGCGACGATAGCCTCGAACTGGTGGAACCAAAGCCTAGGTTGTGTCCTCCAAAACTCTGATAGTCGGGCTTGAATGGTGATGGAACCGGCTGCCAGTTCTGTAGTGATGGCACTGGTGATAAGTTGAGTTTGAGGTGGTGGCAGCACGTTTGAAGCGCCTGCCGCACCCAGGAGGAGTTTGTGCTGGTCCTCCGTGGTAGGGTTGGTGGTTGGGGAACTCATGATGTGGTGGTTGCACAACTTAATTTCACTTCACTTTAGTTTAAGGTCACCAATATACTGTGATTGTGTATGAACAGTATAATTAAATTGTCTCTGTGTAATTACTGTAATATTGGAAGTGTCTAAGCGTGTTCTGTCTTAAAAATAGTTCATTTGGGCACTAGCAGGATCACTGATTGAAATACTGGATTGAGTTGACCGTTTAATATGGACGCCGGAGAACTACTGATGTAGTCTCCGCTCCGTTGAAGTAATATAAACAATTAAAACAAACATAAGTATACATATGACATAATGGTACAGTGTGATGTAGGTACGTAACCCTACACTCCCCATAACAGTTCTCTTTCTTGAGGTATTATTTTCTGGCATATTTTCCTTGTCCTGAAATAAAATTCACTGTCAGTATTTTTATAAAATGTGCATTTTAATCTTCAAGAAAAAATTCCTGAGATTTTTATAGAATAGGTACTAAATTCGTATATTTGCCTTGATTCGGCCCAGCCATAGTAAACAAAACTGGATCTGTCAAATGATCTATGCTATTTACGAAATTATTAAATTACTTGTAGTATTTCTCATGAAATGGTTATAATTAATACACTACTTTATAAAATAAATAATGATATTGCTGATAAATAGCATTCAAAAGTCTAATAATGGTTATTGTTTCAAAAATAACACGAAATTGTATATTATCATTGGGCACGTCAAAAAAACATGTATTGCTTACCGAAGGAACGATATTCCACGAATATTTTTTTATGAAACACTTCCACATATTGTACACGTTGCATTTTATCATTTCTATTGAGTTTAAAAGCACAAAACAGTAAAAAATAATTTTAAATATTTATGACAACTGTGACAACACAACAAATATGACAGTTAAGGATCATTTCGCATGAAAAATCCGGCTTGGATGATAAATCTTTCAGTGTAGTGGTTCGTGTTGCAATACATTGCAATGCTAAGGAAGGAAAGGGACAGAGTTATGTGACAGTCCTTATCATGAACAGGATGCAAATATTGTCAAATATCATCAGTGTGTGTGTGAAATTTGTGTTCCTTCTGCTTATATTTAAAAAAAAAATTTTACTTCTGTGGTAGGTACCTACCTATCCTCCTCTATATTACTTTACTCTTTGTAGGTACATACCTATCACAGAAATAAATTATTTGTACCTATAAGCTATTTGAAATGTCAACTCTCCAAAACATAATTGAACTGTAAGCAAATATTCTATTCGTTATTTTTTTATATAAGAATAGGACTTATAGGTTATATAACATTTGCTTTGGGTTTGCAAAAAACACTGACATTCATTCATATTTGCCGCCTATTTCATCATCAAGGTCATTTCTTGGTAAAGTCCCGAGTTAGTGTTGCTAGATGAAAATATACGTGTATATTGCCATAGATAAACATATAATATTATTCTAATGCGTTTCAATAGAAATTGGATATGGTGAAGATTTTCGATGTGCAGGATTGAAATGCGATAGCTCAGTTGGAAGAGCAAGGTCGTATAAAGACCTGGTCGCGGGTTCAAGTCCTGCTCGCATGGAATTTTTTCACCATATCTTATTTCTATATGAGAGTACTTTAGTACTAATATTGCATCTGAGATGCTCAAAAATCCAAAAATAAATATAATATTCTGCTTCACCCTAACAAATACATTGTGGCTTCACCTTATCCCTTACCATCTTACTAAATATGCGTGCAGCAATGTTTTTTTGCCAGCATTGCCACTTTTTTAACGCACTATTAGGTTTGTATTTTTTAATATTAAGTTGAATAAATGATTTTTTAAAAACTTCATGTCACCAACATCGCACGGAGTCCATTGTATGTATATTTCTACTCACAGCTTCTTTTATTTTTAGGGTTCCGTACCTGAATAGACAAAAACGGAACCTTTTTAAGATCTCTATGTTGTCCGTCTGCCTGTCAAACATTTTTTTTAGGAACCCACAAAGGTATCGAGTTGAAATTCATATCAAATACTCGGATCCACGGTCTCTTTCAGCAGTAAAATAATCAAAATTATACGTCAATGCAATCTGGAGATATTACCGTAAATGTTGAGAATTTTTGCATATTTTTGCGATTTTAGACGGGAATCAAAACTTATGGAATACATCGACCTAAAATTATGAAATTTGACTAAAAGCAAAATCTAGCAGTACTTTTATAGGAATAAATTTGAATACCAATTGTAAATGTAGTTGGAAGTCTAAAAAAAGTGTTATAAAGCCTGACCAGTAATATAAAAACCCTGAATTAGAGGCAGCACTTATGCGTTTTATATTGCAACATTATTGAAAGTAGTAGCGGATTTATCGGGGGAGAGATGCCCTCCTCCACTCCCCAAACTGCAATTTTATGTACAGTCAAACGTCAAAAATGGAGTCATACCTTAAAGATCGTATTGCCTTGCAGGCGTGCAGTCCTTCATTGTGTGCGTAACGTCCATATTACGGACGTATAACTACAATAAGAACATTACTCACACTAAGCTAATTATCATATTACCCACCCACACCAAGACACAACTCTGCTGCGTGCTCATGCTGCCTACGTGCTGCCATCTATCAAATTCACGGTGTACTAAGTATTAAGAATTCTGACACCATCGAGTCTGAGACAGAAGTATAATATACAATACGTATAGTTTATTGTAAAGCAAACTAATAATGGTGAGTATAGCGACACGCAACCAATTGTTTTCACCACAAGCTAATGCATCTGCTAGTTTAATCGGTAGTCGGATAGACTGCAGTTAATATAGGCCCAAGTTCGAGTCACAGTCCGAAATTTTATTTTTCATATTATACCCAATTCTTAAGTTCAGAGTAATTTTATATAATGCAAGTAATGTGGTTTATATATATTTGTTATAAAATAAAAATGCACAATAATCATAACAGCTATTTATTCGTGTAAATATATAGGTTTATTATACTTATGTATAATTTATTATTATAAACTTCTGTGCAAATTCAAAACTTATATTTTAATCTATTCCCTACTTAATTACAAAATAAAAACCCTTATATGAACTTAAAAAATAAGCATCTGCAGTAAGCTAAGTATCTGTTTATTTATTTTACTTATTACTAAATTTTACCTTCGCTCTTTGTAGTAAATATTGAGGTTATAGCTTAAGTATTCGTTTTCATTACGAAAAGAAGATTGAAACTATTATACCTCAACATTTAAAGGAGTCAGGAGACTGCGCTGGCCAAGGATGATATTTATTTCTGGAAACGAAATAAATTATCCAGTTTTTTGAAGCTTGAAGTGCACGACGAACAGTAGATAAACATCAAATAGATCAGCAAAACGCCTGGTAGGTAAAACCATAGCCTTCATATTCTTCCAACATTATTGTTTCTGCTGCTCAGAGATAATAGTCGGATCTGCTTTGCTGCAAGGCTGCGTCAGCAAATCGCTACGCCCAACGTGTCCTCCACTAAAACAATATTATAATATTTAATTACTTAATATTTTTTATTTAATTTCAAGGCTATCACTTTTGCAAAGCAAAATCATTCAATATATGTCAATACATTAAACATTATATATTATGACTTTATGTTCGATCACAAAACATTACATACCTACACATATTAATTATCAAAGCTATTTATTAATTTAAAAATACTTACTCTATCCAGTTACTTTTTACTACCACTATCATGCAAAGCAATACTACCTACCTATATGTATTTCGCTTTGTTTCCATAATATTTTTATAGGTCTGCATTGTCAAGTGTTGGTAAGGTATACTCCACAAATGCCACAAATAGATAAATAGGTATCACTGGAAAATAAGTGAATTTGTCTTCAACACAATTTGCAACTAAAACGATGATAAATATCTGTTTTTTTTTCATTCACCGTCAAATATTTATTTTTATAGCTGCTTCATACGAATGTGGTCGCAACTTCAAAGGAAAAAACTTATTTATGAAACGGGGTAGCGTTTTGATGGCCGATTATTTCCATCTTATTCATACCTGCTGTTCCTCGCATATAGTGCATCACTATCAGTAGTACCTCCGTTTTGACATTAGTGTCGGACACTTTTTATATGGGAGTCCCGTCTCTTTGGAACTATATGGAAACATCGTAGTCAGTCGACATTAGACACACATTAGAATTTTAGAAACAACACATAATCATAAGGTCTTAAGTGCAATCACTTCTTTAATCAATTAGTATGAGAAATTCTGACTGCAGAATTGGATGTAACTGTACATTATGTGGAGGCAGGTTCCATAACAGTACATACAACAAAAGATTCGAGTTGTTAAAATAACAGGATTTAGTAGTAATCGTTCATTACAAGTTTATTTCCAAAAAATAATCCGCCACTATTAGTGATGTGATAAGCCGAAATTTTGAAAAAGAACGAGAGGAAACTTCCTTAATTTCTTGGAAATATTCTCGAGAACGGAAAACGGTGCCCTTCCCAGAAATAAAAAAGTTAAACTTTGACAGGAGAAATGACAAATGGGTTTTTTAATTAGTTGCCAGTATAAGAAATTAGTTCTATTGCTTTTCCGCAACATGGCGAGGGTTTTTATATTCCAGGGGGCCGATTCCACTAATTACAATCGTAAATGTCGTGTTTCAATGAGCGATTTTTCTGACAGCTAATTAAGAAAAAAAACAGTATAAAAAAGTCTCAACAGATAGCGTTTTATGAAAGCCGTGTCGTAATAATGGCTGAACCTATATGGTGCGCTTTTTCTTGTCAACCAGAGGCTGAAAAAAAATCTCATAATAGTTTGACAGTTGCACAAATCACAATATCCACAATATAGACACTCTTTAGTTGTTTATTTACTAAGTTTTATTTTTTTAAATGCCAATCCCGTGAATTTTTTGCTTTTTGTATGGAACTTTTTCTCTCGCCTTTTACTAAGCGCCATCTATGAAGTCATGTGGAACTATTTCTTTTTTTAATTTGTGTCACGGAAAATTCATGTGTCTCAAAATCCAAGGAAATTGAAATAAAATGACAAGATCTCTGTAAGACTTCTATGTTTTATTACGATTTCTTTGGCCTTTGAGACAACTGAGGCACGACATCTACATTTGTAATTTGTAGAATCAAGGGCCTGGTCAGGCTATACCACATTTTTTTTGCGCTCGCTCGACACAGTATGAATCTGTAGGAATGAACTGCAAAGTTTGTTTTGTTTTTTAAACTAGCAATAATTTGAGATGCTTTGAATGTACAGAACTCTCAGTGCGCGATTTTAACTTGCGCTTGGCCAGTTTTTTGATGGTGGCAAGGATTTTACCTCATGATCATGATCCATGACAAGGAGATACAGATACACACAGGTTATTTAAACGTCACTGTCATTGTCATTCATCGAAACTTCAAATTCTACAATTTATGGCGCAAGCTTGGGGGTTCCCAGGAACACATAATGACTGTTTTATTTTTACATTCCACAATGAAATATCGATAGTCGTGTGATAAAAGGAATCCCCGTGGTCGTGCGTGCGTAATAATGAAAATAAGTGCCTAAAACATGAATTAATTGTGTTCATAAAAACTAAGAGCTATAATAAAATGGCTTCATCTAAATCTCTCCCCGATAAAAGCAAATTGGTTAAAAATATACCCAAAGTATTCCTAGGCAAAAGGAAAATTACA
Organism: Ephestia elutella; assembly: GCA_018467065.1. Lineage (NCBI taxonomy): Eukaryota > Metazoa > Arthropoda > Insecta > Lepidoptera > Pyralidae > Ephestia > Ephestia elutella. The sequence continues at coordinate 8,361,538 of CM031593.1, forward strand.
GTTCTATCTGGAGACAATTTACTACGAAGTCTGAAAGTTCAGCAGATATTCAAGGAGGATGTAATATACGAGTCAAAATCAGGGGATTTTTTGAACTGTGAGGAAAGTATTTGCATAGTGAATCGTCATAATCTGACGTCAAACATTAGAAGGACAGTGGTTCGAAGAGTCGATCGTCCGAATGAGGTGTTGAAAACATCTGACGATATCGTGAACTTAATAGGTCAGGAGAATTACGATTTCGTCTTTTCGGCTTTATGTTCTGTGTTCAGTTTAGAGTTAAAAGTGCGTGGTATTTTAGCTTTGCTAACGGCTAGGAAGTTTGCTGAAAGTTGCATTCAGACAGAAGAAACTAGTGCTAAAAAGTGTGTGGACACTGAGTGCCAGACAGACCAGAGTTGCATGGACTATATTTTTAAACAGAACCGTAGAAGGAGAGTCAGGCGTCAACATATAACGCCGTATGTAGTGAAAGATGAGCCGGTTAAAAGTGTAAAAAAAATTGTTATACAGCCGGAGAAATTCCAAGAATTTCAAGATGAAGCAGCTAACAACAATGGGGGAAGTACCTTGCCAAGTTTGAGCTTGCACGATGAGAATTCAAACACGAGTATAGGTAATATGTCATCATTGTCAATAAGCACATTGCCACTTTTATTGGAGAACCCTGATGCGTTACTGAATAACATTCAAAGTTGCACGGAAGCGGATACAGAGCAGACGTCAAATACAATTTACAGTCCGACAACATTAACTATGCTGGATGGAACAATAGTGACTATTCCAGTGAAACCTGAGGACGACCTACACATTGCTACATCGGATATTTTAAATGCTGTCATGCCAGAGCATCGTGTAAAGTTAAAATTATTACAAGCATATTATGATTGGAAGTATTGTTTGGAGAGAGATGAAGATATGAATTTGTAAGTAATTTTTTTATTATATATTTCTTAATTAAAAGTAATATTTAGTCTTGGTGCTTAATATATTTATCACATGTTAATGTTACTTTCGCAATATATAACCTTATGTACCACATAGACAAATAAGTAACTTTAGTAAGTAATTTTTTATCCGTTAGCTTAATTAGTGAAATAGTAGTTTACTGATTTGAAACTTTCTCTTTAAAATTGCTAATTAATAATTTAACTTAATTGTATTCCCAATTTTATTTTAATGGTATAATGTGGGCCATGTATTGGTGAATGTAAAATACATTTTTTTCATTAATTGCATTAAGTTGATCATAAAAAAAGGTGATTATTAAAACATGATATAATATTAAATTTCTCAATATTCATACTAATATTATAAATGCGAAAGTTTGGATGTGAGTTTGTGAGTTTGTGAATTTGTGAGTTTGTGAGTTTATGAGTTTCTGAGGATGTTTGTTACTCAATCACGCAAAATCTACTGGACGGATTTCGATGAAATTTGGTACAGAGGTAGATAATGACCTGGAATAGCACATAGGCTACTTTTTATCCCGGGAAAAAGCACTGTTCCCGTGGGAAATTCACGCGGGCGAAGCCGCGGGCAAAAGCTAGTGTTTGAATAATGATAAATGAATGAATAAATGATTTATGAGATCTTAGAAATGCTGAAGAAGAGGAAATCTTGATAAAGATTTTTGAAACTTACCTGTCAAATTACAGAACACACATATAATAAAACTATAACTGGTCTATTCATGTCTGTACATAGGAGATATTTATGGAAAAAATGTTTGAGGGCTGTCTATAGGGCCATTTTCATACAACTACTTTTGAGAATATATTTTTTTAAATAACAAAATGTTTTTTTATAATTTTTTTCTGTCCGTACGTTTGTATGCAGTTTTCGCATTTGTATTAGGTACTTACTGAATTTTTTTTTCAAATTCCATTGTTCTTTTTCAATGTTTTAATCACAAATTCAAGTAAGTAAGGGAACAAATACTTTTTTTAAAAGGTTAAAAAAAGACGAAAAATTTATTTAAAAACACAGGATAAGTACATTATTCAAAATGTTATTTTCTTGTGTTTTTTCATTAATCGCGCATATAATGACATAGAAAAATAAATCAAACTGTTTTTTTCATCTGTTTTTTTCATGAATAATTCGAAAAAACATGTTTTTTTTAAAGACATTTTTTCATGAACTTTGCATGAGTAGTGTGAAAAAACGCAAAAAAATATTAAGTACCTACCTAATTATATTATAAAAAATATTGTAAAAAGTTATTGTTTTTAGCTGAAAAAAGAAATCGTTTTTTTTCCGAATTCTCAATGCTACTGAAGGTCTAACTTGAAATCTGGTGCATGTTTCACCTGAGATAATAGTAATTTCCGCGCGAACGAAGTCGAGAGCATAAGACAGAAAGATTCAGACAAATTCTCGAAACTAAAACCCTTTAATACTATAGACAGATAGATAGTTATTTAATTGTAAGACATATGTTGTAAAGTGACGTCTTTAATGAAAATGCAGCAGTGGAGTTTGTTGCGCCGCCCCTTCTCCACTTGCGCTTTGGAGGCGGTGGTAACCTTAGCTTTTATGACGTCAACTAACTAAAAAACAAGAATATGACGCCATAATATAAAGTGATATTTTTTAACCTATTTTATTAAAATAATTTTAATTTTTTTTTTAAATCTATTTTTTGTTGAGGCTTCAGTCGCGTGATGCGACTATGCCAGCCTCATAGGGAACTTCCGAGTTGACTTATCTTTGGACCATTACAGCTCTCCAGAAGGAGTATAAGGATTTGTTGGGATTTGGCCTCATTTCATTTTATAGGATGTTTTGTTAGGGTCTTCGCTCCTGTGGGAATTTTGGAATAAAAAGTACCATAAGTACTATTCGCGATATTTTTCTACCCATGCACCAAATTTCATAAAAATCCGTTCAGTACATTTTGCGAGATTGATTTGCAAACATCCAACTTTCGCATTTATACAAAACTCCGTTTTTTCTTAATAGGGATGATGACTGCGTAAAAAATAAAATAAATAATGCTATTTAAATAATGAAACATAATAATTGAATGTCACTTTAATTGATCAATTTTGTTTATAACATGGTTTACTATTTTTTAGTTCTAATTAAAGTATATTGGGAATGCTTTTTGACTCCTTTAAAAGTGACGTCACCGTTGAGTATTGTCATACAAATCCCATATAAATTATTGTTTTTGACATTTAGTAAAAAGTATCTAATTTGACTTGTTGTCATCTACCCTATTGTCCTATTATGTAAACAATCTTCACAGTGAATTTTGTTAAAAATAAATCAAGTATTAGTTCAAACCTAAACATTCTAAAGTAAAACATTTATTAACCACGAAAGTAATTTCCTCACAAGTGTATTTTAATTTATCTACACTCATGTCGAAATATTCGAATTACGAATTTGATGATTGTTTTATAAAGACGTACTTTATAAACACATACATAAAATTAAAAAATAAAAGTCAGTATAGTACTGCTAGCTATATCATAAAATAACTTTTTAATCTTTATAGTACACTTTTACTTTTTATTTTATTAAATTAGGCTATGGTTTTGGGCTGAATGTAAAAAAGAGGCACAAGCATGCGCAGTTTGAACTTGTGAAAAAAGTGGCGCACGCATTCGTAGTTTGAACTTAATTTCCCGCTATAATTTTTTTCTTTGTTACTAGCTACCATCGACAAAATATTAACAAGTATAGACAGATATTCTTCATATATCAAAATGTGCCTGACTGTTACTTGTTCCTGGACTAACTAGATGTCGCTACCAGTATCAATCTCGCGGTTCTCGCGTGTTTTGTCTATTTTGTCGTTAAAATTAGAAGCAACAAAGCTTGATCAAAGCAAATCGCGTAATAGTACCACACAAATTCACTAGATGGCGCAATTCTAAGGTTTCGGGCATTCATGTATTTATTTATTCCATTTCATAAGAAATCAATATTCATAAAATTAAAAATTGCAAATAAATCCTTATATTTGAAAAAAAAAGTCATTTTAAAATAATATTGAGGAGACAGATTTTTCATTAGATTACAATAATAATAATTCAAGTTAACACAAAGGAAACACATTGTTTGTATGTATGTAAGTATGTTTTTTTCCGCGATAACTCTCGAACCGTTGAATTAATTTGCTTCCATGCTGGTCTGGGAGCGAAGAAAAAACAGAATGTGCCAGCTGCTTCTCTTCCCGTGCAGATTGTAAAAGTCAATCGAGGGAAAGGGGTTTAAACTGGGGATTCCTCCACTCATAGGCGATGGGCTGGCAACTATACCTGAATCTCCATTCCATCAGAGAGCCCACTATTTAGCTAAGCGTGGCCTTCGAGTCACACGACTTTTGGCTCTGTCTACCCCGTAAGGGATAAAGACGTGATTATATGTATGTATGTATGTATGTAAGAATACGTGTAGCAAATCCATAGAATTTTTAAGTTCGTTGCGCAACAAAATCGATTCAGCCGTTTTTGAGATATATGTACTTACCGATGCATACGCATATTTTAAAAATAAAAAATGCGTAAATTTTATATTCGCGCGGCGAACCACTAGTATATTGGAATGGAGATATTGTTTCGCGTGATATTTTAAGTGTAAATCTATATTAGAACTTGTATTTCGTGTTACAAGTTTACAACACGGTGAGCTACAGCAGAAACTATAAGAAACGCAGTGAACGTAATATATGAATCACATTTCCCACGTAAGTACAATACACGTCTTTTTGTGTTCAGATCTCTACCACACACTTGCATAATTATTATATTTAGTTTACGAGTCCATGCAACAGTAGGTACCTAGGTACTTTCTATCTAAAAATCTAAAATTTTAAACAAATTATCATTTTTTAAGTACTTCGAAAGTTGTGTTGCCAATTGTAACAAAAAAATTCCCTACTCGAGTTATATTTTTGTTTAAACCCTTATCAGGGAGTAAATATCTGTAGTATCAATTACTTTTCATACTCGTAGAGTACTTTTATTGCCTATTTATAAAAATAACTAGTGGTTCGCCGCGAACTTAGACATCGCGATTATTATTTTAAAAATATGCGTATATCTCAAAAACGACTGAATCGATTTTGTTGCGCAACGAAATTAAAAATTCTATAGATAGTTGCTACACGTATTCTTGATATCATCGAAATTTATTCAACCGTTCTAGAGTTATCGAAGAACAAACATACATACAAACAAACAATGTGTTTTCGCCCCAACTTAAATTATAGCTTATAGCTATTTTATTAAATATTTATCATATTAATTTTTAAATTTGCCATTTTACATATTTTTTACTTATGCGTAATTTCCATCGAAAATGGGAAAACGTATAATGCTGGCAACACTCATTGCCAGAATGAGAAACAGCACCAAACAAATATTTTTTGAAATATAGAAACAGCTATAGGTACCTAAAGGCCCCGTCATGCGCCAATAGATCGTAGAAACTTTGTAAACAAAGAATAGCGGATGACAATAATATGAGCCAATTAGGAATAAAATTCATATAATGTAGAACAGTCATTACAATCAAACAATAAAATATTAAAAACAACTTTTAGATTGCTAAATTTAAGAGAATACCATTGTTTATATTTATTTTAGAATGAAAAACATATGCCACCATTTTTATTACATACTAACTTTCGCCCGCGGCTTCGCCCGCGGCTTCGCCCGCGTGAATTTCCCACGGGACGGTTCCCGTGGGCCTTTTACCGGGATGAAAGGTACCCTATGTCCTTCTCCGTACTTCTAACTATGTGTATGCGAAATTTCAGGAAGATTGTTCAGTAGATGAAGCGTGAATAGGTAACAAACAAACAAACAAATAAACAAACAAACAAATAAACAAACAAACAAACTCACTTTCGCATTTATAATATTATTTAGGAAGTTAGGATAATAAAATATTATAGCATGAAATGAGAATAAAATAATAAATGATGACGGATCTTTTTCTAAATGGTGCGCCAAATGTTTACATTCAGATTTTTATCGCTGACGTATAATCCGACCAATTGAAATTGCCCGTTGGTTTAATATCACTTGCCTTTCAATTGAAGTATAAATATATATTTCACTTGGTCGGTCCAAAATTTTCGGCATTACTTTGTTTCTTGGTAAAAAACAAATTTTTGGTTTGGTAAGTTTAAATTTATTTAACACTACGAAATCACTCCTATAGATTGTCAGAAGCCAGACGACAGATGTTTTACATCAAAAACAAGCAAGCATTACTTACCTAAAACGATTGTACTTATGAAAATGATGTCGTAATTTATTCGTTATTCCAATGACGGATAATATCACGGATAATTTATTCGAGGCCAATTTATCCGCGGATGATTTATTCGTATATAAATTAACCGCGAATGAATTTCCACGGATAAAATTTTATTCGTATGATAGATAATTCGAGTAAAAATATTCGAATAAAAATTTGTCTATTTCTGCGCATACTCATAGTTAGAAGTACGGAGAAGGACATAGAGCGTACCTTTCATACCGAGTAAAAGCACTGTTCTCGTGTAAAATTCATGCGGGCGAAGCCGCGGGCAAAAGCTATATGAAATCCTCTTCGCATATTCATTAAAATTAATTTTATATCATTTGTCAGTATTATTAGGTAGGTACCCTCTATTTCTAATTCACACTTGTCATTTATTCTATACTCGTATTATAGTTGTCTTATTTATTTTGCACAATATTTTCACAACATACAAAAGTAGGTAGTCGCGAGAGTACTACAACAAACACAGATAACCCCCAATAGATTCCGCTTGTATGGGCGTCCGTGGTCACCGCACTTACATGCTTTTTCACGTATAAATGAAATTGCTTCATTAGTTGCGACCAGAACTCAGACCTGTGAGATTGTTTTGTGAAAATTTTCGAAAAAATCTATTAGGTTCGTTGAGTGTGTAAAAATGAGTACATGTTCCATAAAATGGTACAGAAAATCATCAAGGATATCAAATCTCCAAAAGGATGGTATAACTTTCCACAGGTAAGTTTATTAATTAATTTAATAAAATTACGTGCAGAGTTCACATTATAATGGTCGAACTATGTGAAACATAGCGAACTAGAGTACCAAAATGGGGTGTCGTTGATGTCTTTTGCAAGCATCTCTTTCTTTCCCAAGTATCAAGTATATGTGTGTCCTTTTCTCGTTGACGTCAGCTGCCGCTCCCGACCCCCGCGTACTTCCTCTAAGTTTGGTGACTTTCGACTTTTCGACGCGAACAGGAATTGAATGATACTGAATCTATTGGGGGTTATCTGTGACAACAAAACATCAAATAAATGAATGCTCATGCGAGCGCGCTGTTTGCCGTACCGTGCCGTCCCGCGCTCGGCGAACGCTGGCGGCCGCGGTACACATGACGTGCACGATCTAGCAACGTCGCCTCGCAGCCTAGGTGTATCGATAAAAATGATCGATACTTTTATACCAGTTCACCATAATAGCGATAAAAATATTGGTATTTACTTCAGTTATCGATTCCGTTATCGATATTTTCGTCAAAATATCGGTATTTTGAAAATATCGATATCCAGTCCCTGGCTACTCCAAATAAAATGTGTGTCCCGTTTTTGTAAAAGTTAAAATAAATCCGCTGCAGCGCTGGAGCAATAATTAAAGTGTCCAGAAACAAGCAGCGCTACAGCGCTTCAAGGCTATTGTTTACTTGCGACTCAAGATTATAACAAACACCACAGAGTGGACATCTGTTTCGCGTTTTGAACTTACCAAATCTTTTGAATAAAACTTGGTAGGTACAAAACAAATTGATGTTTGTTTCTTTATTGCATACTAGTTTATGCCCGCGACTTCGTTCGCGTGTAATTAGAACGCAGTAGACTAATTACAAATTATACTTTTAGTTTTGATAGGTACAAAAAAATAAACGCCATATAATTTTTCAGTGAGTAATATTTATTTAATTCCTTCAAACAATATAAGTTTAATTAATTTTTGCCTCTTAGAAGATAAACGATTATTATTCTGATGCCACGTTTTTGCTTCTTGGCTAAAACAAACATAATACAATGTTAGTACATAAATAATATTTTATTAAAATGGTATCACTTTTATAAGGTAGGCTAGGTATAACAAGAAATTACAGGTTATTCTACCTACACTTGTTCTATCTGAATTCTTAGTCTATGACAAATGACGCGTCATGGGCATCATGGCGTCCGCTAATAATATTTAGCACAAATTAAGTTAAAAAATGATTATCTAGTAACTCACCGAAGGAAAGTTACTCCATCCCACTTCCATGTATTGCTCGTATTATTGATACGGTATCGTAATAAACGCGGGCGTATTTCGAAGAAAATTCACGATTTTTTGATCACGAGCAAGCAAGACTTAACACTCAAAGAGCTTGCGTAGCGACCGTCTGAGCGAGCGAAGAGCCGCCGGCTGGCGTATGATTACGCGCCGATGTATTTCGGCGTCTCCTCTAGTACGTAGTAAAATATCTCGATGACCTACCTACATATAAATAAGTAATTTTATAGTCGTTTCGTGCATGTAGTGTAGACGTCGATTATTATTCGTATAGATAGGTACCTACTGTAGTTGTAGAGATGGTGGTGCCATCTATTGCCATAGGTAGGTACCTACTGTAGTTGTAGAGATGGGGTGCCATCTATTGCCTCTGAATATTAACTAACTCGTATGGTATTTGAACTACGACTGCAGCGACACACGGAATTTTCATGAAAACCGAGATGATGTACTTCTCAGTGGCGCCATCTAAGTATAATTCAACTTTGGTGAGGTACAGATTCAATGTACGTGAATATCCATCTATAGGTACTAATATTTTATCAATGCTAGCTACTTTGTTGTTCCTATGAGTGAAGATAAAGTAGTGTATGCAACTGTACATAATTAGGCATTAAAATACTCGTGTGATCTTATTAAATGCCTCTCATTATGTATCAGTTGCATAAACTACTATTATATTATTGTAAAATCATAAAAAAGACATGGTAAGATTGTTCACGTAATTGGACAATTAGAAAAAAACGGATTTTATAGTACGATAGTCATATAGATTTTGCACTTGAGTCGCATTTTTCTTTTTTTTTTTTCATGTTTTTTTTCTTTTTCATAATTCTTCAAATGTGTGTACAGGCCACTCCACAACGCGGTCAACACCGGCGACATGGAGCTGCTGAGGAGGCAGTGTCTCGTGTTGAAGTTGAGGCATGAGTCCGTCGATGTATTGGCTGGTCATATGGTAAGCATACTTATATATTAATTCTTCGTGGCGTGGTTAGAGATGGGCATTTACCCGATAAATTTCCGAGACTCGGAAATTTATCCATTTATACCCATTTTTTCCCAGGAATTTTTAATTTACACCGGGTAAAAATTAAAATCAATTAAAATGTGTGTAATTGCGATATTTTATAATATATCGTTAAGATTTATTAAGAAATAAAGTGTTTAAGGTAGTTACTATTCAGTTTTTAAATTAAGTACTGCGTAAAAATACTTATAAAGTGTACAATTTACGTTTTGGTTACAAAAAGACCTAACAAGATATATCTTAATTCTGACTCATTCGCAGCCAACTGGTTTTAGGCAATGAATGTTATGCCGGGGCGACGAACAAGTTTGCCAAATGCCGGAATTCTATTGAACGGCTAGGCGATCATCGAATCGTATGACCCGCCGTACTAGGCCAGATTATTACAAATGTCTGTAATATCAGTAATAATGAAAAACTGAATTTGAAATTAAAATGCAGCAAACTTAATTACTAACTCTCTCAAAAACACGATTGCATAAAACTTTCTCGATAGAAAAATATTGCGAAGTTCAAATCCTAATCCTAACTAATATTATAAATGCGAAAGTGAGTTTGTTTGTTACCTTTTCACGTTTTATCTACTCAGCCAATCTTCCTGTTTCACATAAACATAGTTGGAAGTACTGAGAAGGACATGGGATACTTTTCATCCCGGAAAAAGCACTGTTCCCGTGGGAAATTCACGCGGGCGAACCCGCGGGCAAATGTTGGTCTACTTTTTTGTTAATTCTACTTGAAACATCCATATACTGAATATGCATCATTATTTTCAAAATATTATTTGAAAACATATGGTTGTAAATCTGTTGTTTTCGTTTTTTTAATATTTGAACCGAAAACAACTAGTTATTTATCTTCCTTATAATCAAAACATACCTAATATTTATACTTTAATTATTATTTTAACAGTTTAAAGTAAATAAGGATAATTTACTTTCATTATAATTTCTACCCGGTATAAATAAAAAATATCGGGTATAAATGGGTATAAATTAATTTTTACCCATTCTACCCATTCTTTCCCATGTTTACCTTCCGGAAATTTATTCAAGCGCCCATCTCTAGGCGTGGTTCAATATCCAGGGTCACTGCAGTTCTTATATTTTCGTGCCCCGAACGGATATGTGCCACGGAGAAGACGCCCTCAACTGCTTGTGGCGCCTGCTACTAGAACCGAATCGCTAGCGAAAATGCTCATGAAAAGAGTCATTATATTTTTGAATGAAGTCCACGAGCAAATAGATATTTTTTCATGTCCTTTGAGTGAATTTACTAAAGTAGCTTTATATGTTACTAGCTTTTGCCCGCGGCTTCGCCCGCGTGAATTTCCCACGGGAACAGTGCTTTTTCCCGGGATAAAAAGTAGCCTATGTGCTATTCCAGGTCATTATCTACCTCTGTACCAAATTTCATCGAAATCCGTCCAGTAGATTTTGCGTGATTGAGTAACAAACATCCTCACAAACTCACAAACTCACAAATTCACAAACTCACAAACTCACATCCAAACTTTCGCATTTATAATATTAGTATGGATACTTATAACTAGTTATTCGGATTAAGTGCATGGTAACCATTGTAATTTCTACACTATCGCATTTGGTGTACCTGTAATGATATGTGTGTGTGTGTGAATTAAAAAATAAAAACAATAAAAATGACTAGCTTTTGCCCGCGGCTTCGCCCGCGTGTATTTCCCACGGGAACAGTGCTTTTTCCCGGGGTGAAAGGTACCCTATGTCCTTCTCAGTACTTCCAACTATGTGTATGCGAAATTTCAGGAAGATTGGTTGAGTAGATAAAGCGTAAAAAGGTATCGCGTCGCCGTCACCGCATCTGTCTGTCTATTCGCGATAAACTCAAAAAATACTATATACTTTTAATGCAATTTTCATCAATGGACAGGGTGGGTCGTTAGAAAGATTTGTGTGATGATAGTAACTATTATATAATCTGCGGCGCGGGCGAAGGCGCCAGTGACCACACGGAAGTCCCCATAGATTGTAATCTTAGATAAAACATGTTTCGATAAGTATAGTATTAAATTATCTGTGGTGTGACAAACTCTTTAAATGTTTATATATCATCGCCTGATATGTTTTATCTGTAGTTAGACCGCATATGTTTAAGGAAAAACCACAAAAAAATACTATTTGCGTCTCCAGGTATACATACGTATATCACGTTTTTTTGCGGGGTAGGCAGAGACTAGCGTTTCCCACTTGCGATCCTTACAGATCTCTCTCGCTTCCTCTACACTCATCACTCTCTTCATACATGCTCTCCGGTTATGGGTGCTCCTAATATCTTCCTTTTAAGGAGGTCCGCAATCTGGTCGAAGTGCGTGTACCAGTAACCTAGTGTGTGTACCCAGTACCTAGAAATTCAGTTTTACAAGAAAAAAAATTATCCAGTGTGGGTCCTGAGAAAGGTTATGCTGTATAATTTACGCGGGCGAAGCCGCAGGAAAAATTACTGTATACATACATACAAATCAAATCGATATTTATTTTCAAGTATACAGTTGATAGAAGATGTTACAATTAAACACAGGTACATGTATTCAACCTTAAAGTAAGAAAAATATAACCCTTTGTAGTCGGTTAAAATACTTGAGATGAAAATGACCATAAATGACCGGTTTTTGACCAATCTGACCGTAATTGCGCACATCGAAAGAATGGAACTCTTCGACTGCGCCTGTTCCCGAGCACATACAACCTGACTCTCTTCAAAACCAGAGTGAATAGGCTGCTTCTGGGTAAGCTCGCTACATCGTAGACCTCATCTCTGTCCTCGGGCATGATTGTGGTCAAGAGCAAACCCATCTATTATAAAAAAATGACTCAATAAAATTCAGTCACTTTTGTCATTTCAACTCTACTATACGTTAAACTCCTTGCCACTATCGATTTCTAGTTCGAGTATTATTTTATCTGAGTAATGATGATACTACCTATTAATTTAATTTTATTTTCCATATGTAATTCAATTTAATAGGGGACCGGCCTAGGTATGAGAATTGTTAAAAATATGTAATTTTATGATAGAATACACATAATGTGCGCAGAGAATCCGGACAAACGAAGTGGCGGGAAGAATTCTGTACCGGAACTTTACCGGGAAAAAACCCACCGGTAAAAATAAGTACCGGGAAAAAATCTCCACGCGGCACCACGCTTGTCCGACTAGAACCTAACTTAAGCTATACGCAGACTGCTACCACCGTAGCTTATATAGGGAGCTACGGGGCCCTATATACTAACCTAACTTAATAATTACAATTCAAACCACTTACCAAACTGAATCTTCTTAATCTTCGGATCCAAGATTCAAGATTCAAGATTCAAATTTTATTGCAAGCCACAAGTTCAAAGTTGTTACATATAATATAGGTACAAGTGACGCCCTGCAAGGGCACAGCAAACATGAGGGCAACTAGTTGCCAATTTACTTATAAATTAATTATTTCTAATTTATTGTATGATTTTGTATACCTAGTAGAGAAATCAAAGTGAATCTACAATTTATCATCGAAAAACTCAGAAATTTCGTAGTAGCTTTTATTTATGAGGAACTTTTTTAGATTTTTTACAAATATTGAGTATTTTTCTATATTTTTTAACTGATTAGGGACGTGGTTGTATATTTTAATAGCCATATGATGGGGGCTGCTTGAAACTAGTTTCATGGTAGTGAAGGGTCTTTCTATTATGTTTAGGTCTCTATTATTTCTTTTGTTTTTGTTAATCCTTTGCGTATAAAGAGCTTCATGTTTCCTTACAAATTTGCATGCTTCTAGAATGTATATGGACGTTACGGTCAGGATTTGATGTTTGACGAAGTAAGGTTTACAGGATGTCATTTGGTCAATATTTACTAGTATTCTGATGATTTTCTTTTGTTGTGTAAATATATCATTGATTATACAAGAATTTCCCCATATGACTATTCCATATGACAATCTGGAATGAGCATATGCATAATATGCTGCAAGGCACGTTTTTAAGTCAGTTACCTGTTTCAATTGATAAAATGCGTAAGTAAAAGAAGATATCTTATTTTTTAATTTTTCAATGTGTTGTTTCCAAGACATATTAGTATCCAAATCTATACCTAGCAGGGTCGCAGTATCGACAGTTTCTATTTTTCTATTTCCGAAGTTATATGATATTTGTAATGGCCTTTTTTGTGACGGTTTAAATTGTATTAATTTTGTTTTATTTAAATTAAGTTCTAAATTTTGATTATCTAACCAATTTGTTATTTTATCTAAAGTATTATTTAGTTTTTGTTCGAGTTCAATTTTATCGGAACAAGATAATAAGACTGATACATCATCTGCGAAAAGAATGCAATCCTCTTTAATTTCATCAGGGAGATCATTTATATAGATGAGAAACAGGATACAACCCAAAACACTACCCTGTGGGATAGAGCCGGTAGAGATGGTTCTATTTGATCGAATAGGTTCTATCTTTCCTGTTTCAAAATTTGTATTTCTAATTTCTACGCATTGTTCACGATTTTTTGAGGTATGATTTGAACCAATTATGGGCGGTGCCTCTTATTCCTGAATCAAATAATTTTTTGAGCAGGAGATCATGACTTACTCTATCATAAGCCTTGCTCATGTCTAGGAGGAGTCCTATAGCGTATTTTTTATCATCTATCTTTTCGTATATTTTTAGTGTAAATTTATATATTGCTAAAATTGTGGAGTACTTTTTCCTGAAACCATTTTGGTTGTCATTGAGCACGCTATATTTTTCGTAGAAGTCACTTAGGCGTTTAACCATGGCTGTTTCGAACACTCTAGCTGACGCCGGTAAAAGAGATATAGGTCGATAATTATTTATATCTGTTGTAGAGCCCTTTTTATGGATGGGCTTAATAACAGAGATTTTTAACAGTTCCGGAAATACGCCTTCGGCAAAGGATTGATTTAGGAGTATTGTGTAAGGGACAGTCAACACGTCAGCACATTTTTTTAGCAACATCAAAGGGACTTCATCAATTCCAAACGAATATTTATTTTTAAGGTTTTTTAATATACTATTTACTTCTTTGTGATCGACTGGATTTAGGAATAATGTGTTTAATATTCTTGATTTTGGAGGATAATTATTTTTTGTCGATCCAACTTCGAGTGTCTTCGGAAGAGGGGGGGGTTGGTCCCTAATCACCCAAACTACCCCCTTGAGATCTCAATCCCCAGAATAAATACCTTGCTTTCTTCACGAGGGTTCACTCGGCAACAGGATTCGGCGTCCCCAGGCAGCCACAAATCACGTCGTTCACAACAAACAGTCTAAACACATTTCTTTCGCACAACACAAATTATCGCGAGCTTATTAGTTATTTAACAACGATGAAATACACAATTACACTTCAAACTAACAATTAAACAATCACAAATCAAACTAGTTAATAGACCGTTCACACGCGGTCGTAAAACTGACCAACAAGATGGTCGCCCGCACCGGCGGGGATATATCGCGCAGTACGACCTCACACCGCGCTGTCCAAACCGATACTAATATGGCCGTCGCCTGCCGACGCCGGCCGGGCGGGCGACGCCAGCGCCGACTGCGCGTAGCGGCGCCAATGGGAAACCCTCGCGTTCCGTTTCAAACAATTATATTACAAACATCCCCCCGTCCCGGTCTGAGAAGCAGACCGCTAGCTTACTCTACGGGAAGGCGGGCGAGAGAAGTCACAGCTCTCCTTAAAATCGAACCGTCGACCAACACCTCAGCCACACGCGGAGTGCCATCTCCGCCAAGAATCAAACGTAATATGCGAGCTCGTCGCCAAAGCAATGAGGGCAAATTTGCCTCTTTTAACAATACTAAATCACCCTCCCTGGGAGGCTCAGTCCTGTCTGTCCACTTCACTCTTTGCTGCAGCAAATGCAAATATTCAAGCGACCAGCGACGCCAAAAGTCCTGGCTCATTTGCTGCAACATTTGAAAACGCGACAACCGATATACGCGTTCATCCTTCCAAGGGTATTCGGGCAGGGCATTCAAAGGCCCTCCCACCAAAAAATGACCAGGGGTGAGAGCTTCCAGGTCATTTGGATCTGGAGATAGCGGACAGAGAGGACGAGAGTTGAGGACCGCCTCAACTTTACAAAAAACCGTGGCCAGCTCTTCAAAAGTTAGAGCCGTTTCTCCG
Organism: Ephestia elutella; assembly: GCA_018467065.1. Lineage (NCBI taxonomy): Eukaryota > Metazoa > Arthropoda > Insecta > Lepidoptera > Pyralidae > Ephestia > Ephestia elutella. The sequence goes on from CM031593.1 coordinate 8,377,046, forward strand.
ATAATGCGGCGGAGGTGGGCTTTGCGGATTTCACAGCCGCTTCAAAAATCCCTCCCCAATGGGGGCAACTTGGGGGACTAAACTTCCAGGTTATTCCCCTTTGGGCAGCAATTTGACTTAAACTAGTACAATTTTTATCAATAAACACAGAAACATCCTTAAGATAATTTACAGTTCCCTTATAGTTTGTGCCATTATCAGACCTAATAAGGGAAGGTAGACCTCGACGCGAAACAAAGCGATCCAACGCGGCGACGAAGGCCTCCGTAGTCAGAGCCGATACCACCTCCAAATGGACAGCCTTGGTGGCCAAACAAACAAATACACACAAATAGCCCTTCACAATACGGGCATTACGAAAGGGAGAAGCCTTGATCGAAAAGGGACCGGCAAAATCGGTTCCAACGCCGTCAAACGGTCTCGAAGGTCGGATTCGATCAGCGGGCAAATCACCCATCTGTGGTTGCATCGTGGATGCCTTCAACCTATAACATGCAATACATCGAAACAGAACACTACGGATTGCTCTTCGGGCAGACAAAATCCAAAATTCGCGTTGCAAAATAGCCAGCAAAGCATTGCACCCAGCATGGGCGTTACGAATGTGTCGATCAGACACCAAAAGCTGCACCAAGGGTCCGCCCTTGGGCAACAACAGAGGATGGCGAGTCTCATATGGAAGATCCGCCTTCCGGAGCCTGCCTCCAACCCGAAGAAGCCCATCCGAGTCGATGTACGGGTTCAAACGAGCGACCGCGCCCTTCAACTTAGCGCGTGCGTCGCGCAAAATATGAAGCTCTGACTCAAACCGTCCGGTCTGCACGACACGGACCCAATGCAACAATGCGCTCCGGCGCTCTTCTACACCTGCAATCGGCTCCAACCGCTTTGCCTGTGGGTTTCTACAATTATGTATGAAACGCTTAATCCAACTGGTAACACCCAGAAGCTTATCCAAACTGCTATACCGAGCAAGTAGCCAATCCGGCTCCGACGTCGTCTCAGCGACTACAGCATGTACACGAAGCCCAGTCAAACTCAAAGAAGTAACATCTGTCTGACAGACAGGCCAAGATGTTTCTGATCCCATCAGCCACTCTGGACCCCACCAGAGCGGGTCCGCCACCACCACCACAGTCCGCTGGGTTAAGCTCTCCCGGCACATGTCTCCATGTTATATCAATTCCAATATTTTGAATTTGGGAAACCCTGTTTCCAACAAAAACCTCCAAAGTATGTGGGGCCGCGCGCAACCATGCAAGCGCGACCTGGCTATCCGACCAGGCGAAGATGTCTCGTAGCTCGACCGTGGCCGCCAGCTCACTGGCAACGTGATGCAACAATTTAGAGAGAAGGTGAGCTCCACTCAACTCAAGCTTGGGAATAGTCAGCCTAGTCCTGATGGGGGCGACCTTGCTCTTCCCTAACAAAAGCGAGACATTGACCCGGCCATCGGCGTCAACTGTCCGCATATAGACTGACGCGGCGTAGCCTCGCTCCGACGCGTCACAAAAGCCATGCAGGCTGGCTCGATATTTCCCGGGGGCAATATTCGACGAGGCAAGGCAATCCGATTGACTTCCTTAATCGATGAAAACAACTCGAGCCAATCATCCAATGGAGAGCCAAACAGCGGCTCGTCCCACGAGACGCCCAAAGTCCAAAGTCTCTGAAGAAGACACTTCGCAGAGAATATCACTGGACTGATCCAACCGCTTGGATCAAACATACGAGCTATTACGGACAACATCGTTCTCTTAGTCCAGACCTTTGGTATTTCCAAGTCCACTTGGAATGTAAAAATATCGGTTAGCGGCTGGTACTGCATGCCCAGCACCGCTATCCTGTTGGGATCATCTACATCCTCAAACAGGTGAGGGTTCTGTTGGTGATCCTCCGGGATCCCTTCTAGAACTTTAGGCTCATTAGACAACCACTTACGTAGCTCGTAGCCACCTGTCTTCAATATTTCAATCAATTCATCCCGCAGTAGGAGGGCCTCCTCAATACTTTGGGCTCCGGTGCACACGTCATCGACATACAAGTCACGTGACAGCACGGAAGCCCCACGGGGAAAGCGGATCCGTTCCCGCTCTGCCAATTCAAGCAATGATCTGATGGCGATATAGGGACTAGATTTCAAACCATACGTGTTTGTGTTGAGTTCATACACCGTCACAGGATCCTCAGGGCGCTCACGCCAGAGTATCAACTGGAATCGCCTGTCCTCAGGATGTATGACTGTCTGGCGGAACATCATCCGGATGTCCGCGCCAAAAACCACTTGATGTCTTCTAAAGTTCAAGATGATGTCAATTATGTCCCTATGCAATTTGGGACCTGAATGCAAACATAGATTCAACGAAACCCCGTTCGAAGTGGGTGCGGACCCATCAAAGACAGTCCGCAACTTGCCCGTTGAGGCCTTCACCACCGCGTGGTGGGGCAAAAAATAATGCTCAGTTGAGCTCCAATCAACTCGAGCCGGAGACATGTGACCCAAATCCTCGTACTCGCGCATAAATTCAATATATTTATCGCGAAGTACGTGGTCACGCTGCATGCGTCGCTCCATGGACAGCAGTCGTTTCTCCGCAAGCGCCCTACTTTGCCCTAGGCTAGGACGAGAGGCCACAAAGGGTAACCTAGTTACAAACCGACCGGAGGGCAACCTCTCCGTGGTCGATCGAAAAAGGGCTTCGCACTCAGCGTGTTCCGGATCCATCCTGGAACTCATAGGTGGCTCCTCCACCTCCCAAAACCTTTGCATGGTTATGGCCAAGGACGCAGATGCGACGACCGGTGGCTCCTCCACGGTGCTATTATCAAACACAGGGCCCATCAGGGCGAAACCAAAGATAGTAGACACTGCCATCAGTGAAGACGAACCCAGAGCTTTCTGAGTACCCAACAAAATCCAACCCAATACGTCCGAGCCCAGGAGCAAGTCCACTGGGCCGGGATGAAAGACAAAGGGGTCGGCCAAATCCAGACCCGAAACCAAAGACAACACACCCGGCGGTATGTCTGTCGAGGGGTGCCAACCCGCAATGGTATCCATTACCATAGCCGAAGTCGTGATCCTCATTGTGGAGGACTTCAGCGAAGAAAAGGTGACAAGTGTCTGGCCCGTCAGACACTTCACTTGTATGCCACCAACTCCAAGAAGTGGCACAGGCGAGTCTTCCACGACTAAACCTAACTGGTGTGCCACTCGAGTGGTAACCAAACTGCTTTGAGCCCCTGAGTCCAACAGAGCTCTCAAATTAATGGCTTCCCCCTACGACCCCATACGCGGACCACCGCGGTAGGGAGCAGAACCGTCCGCGGCTCTGTCCCAGCAAGGGAGCAAGCTAGTTACGGGCTCCCCACTCTCTCCAAACCAGGGGCGCGCCACTGACCCGGATAATATGGCGGGCGAGTGCACATCCCCATCTGAGGGGGGGCATAACCCGCGGCCCGGCCATACCTATGGTACGGCGGGTGGTACTCCAGCCGTGGGTACTCGTGCAGCGGCGGAGAAAACCGCTGCGGCTGCATGTGTTGGGTAGTGGTAACCCGCGTGGAGGGGGGTGTCCCCACTCTCACGTCCGATCTAGGGCCCCCGCCCATGGGGGCCCTATCCGGGGCCTGGCCAGCTACATACTGGCCATGACCTTGGGGCGCGTGGTCCCGGTCCGCCAAGACCCGCGCAGGTACGCGACCCCCCTCCCGAGGGGGGGTGCGACGAGCGAAGCCGCGTCCTTCTTCCAAAGGTGGAGGGCTTCGCGCAGGAGCGCCCCCGCCCATAGGGGACCCCTGCCTCAACATCCAGGTGCCATCCCCGTTCCGGTTCATGCAGAGCATCACGTGGTGCAGCCCACGGCATGCACTGCATGGTATGGCCCTGGGACAGTCACGTGCATAGTGACTGCCCAAACAGTAAAAGCAAAGTTCATGCCGCTTTGCCATGCGGCGCCTATCTTGTACTGGCAGTCTCTGCCAGTCCCTGCATTGCAGCAGGCTGTGGCCCATCCGACCACATTGCAGGCAGTCCGCGTCCCTCGCGACTGCTGCCGTGTGTGCAACCCGCTCACCAGCTCCACGCGGTGGCGGTTGCCTTCCCTGTTGGGGCTTCCCTCGCCATGAGGGTTCCAAGGGCCTACGGCAGTCCGTCATGGTATTCTCAGCGGCCCGTGCCTCAAACTCCAAAAACTTCACCAAGTCAGTGAATGTTGGTAGGGTGGTGCTATCCCGCTCCGCATTTTCGCGCTCAAACCGCGAGCGGATGTCATTGGGCAATTTGCCCAATACAATGTGCACCAACAAAAAAGACTATTGGTCCACCGGCAGCCCCAGTGTGCGGAGCGCGTTACAGGCCACTGTAACGGGCGTGAGCAACTGCAGGCGCAACTGTGCCCTGTTGGCCACCTTGGGCAGGGCCATCAACTGTGCGGCGTGCGCATCCGCTAACAAACGTAAGTTTTGGTAGCGGGAGTTCAATAACTCCCAAGCCGTATCGTACTGGTCGTCCTCCACCCGGAGGTGCTGGATGAGCGACCGCGCTTCATCCTCAAGAGTGGACAGGAGGTAGGCCATCTTCTGGGCCTTCGACAAATCCTGTCGTGCTACGACCAGGGACTCAAACATATTTTTATATGCTACCCACTCCTCCATCCTACCCCCAAAGTGGGACAGCTGAAGGGTGGGGAGCCGACCAGTAACCGCTGGTCCTTCCTGTCTAACAGGTGTGCGAGGGGCTGGTCCGCCAGCCTGTCTCGCCCTTATTGCGGTCGCCGCCTCCGCGATATCATCGTGCAGACTCAGGATCTGGTCCATGTCCGCCATGTGACCTGCGTAGACCTCCGGGGCAAGTTCGGCTTCGGTAAGCACCACCATGGCCGCTTCCGCGCTAATCAATCGTGAGTGGAGGTGATCCGCTCTTAGCAGTATGGCGCCCTCCCTGTCCTTCCGGGACAGGAGTCCTCCGGCCGTCACAAACCATCTCAATTCGTTGGCGAGTGTCGCCCTAGCATTGGAGACCTTCGCCATCGCGTCAAGTCACAAACAAAAAATAACAAAAGGTAAATAAAAAACAACAAAATCAAACAACTACACGAAGAACCGCGGTAGGTATGAGAATGGCACAAACCCAGAACGCACGGTACAAACCGCAAACAAATACAAAAAAGGTTACAAATATTCTTATACAAACAAACTAAGAAAAATCTAATATTTTTTTACAAACAATTAATTATTTTTTACAAACAAACAAATAGAGGGTAGATAAACTACGCTCTGCTACCAGAAAATGTGCGCAGAGAATCCGGACAAACGAAGTGGCGGGAAGAATTCTGTACCGGAACTTTACCGGGAAAAAACCCACCGGTAAAAATAAGTACCGGGAAAAAATCTCCACGCGGCACCACGCTTGTCCGACTAGAACCTAACTTAAGCTATACGCAGACTGCTACCACCGTAGCTTATATAGAGAGCTACGGGGCCCTATATACTAACCTAACTTAATAATTACAATTCAAACCACTTACCAAACTGAATCTTCTTAATCTTCGGATCCAACTTCGAGTGTCTTCGGAAGAGGGGGGGGGTTGGTCCCTAATCACCCAAACTACCCCCTTGAGATCTCAATCCCCAGAATAAATACCTTGCTTTCTTCACGAGGGTTCACTCGGCAACAGGATTCGGCGTCCCCAGGCAGCCACAAATCACGTCGTTCACAACAAACAGTCTAAACACATTTCTTTCGCACAACACAAATTATCGCGAGCTTATTAGTTATTTAACAACGATGAAATACACAATTACACTTCAAACTAACAATTAAACAATCACAAATCAAACTAGTTAATAGACCGTTCACACGCGGTCGTAAAACTGACCAACAAGATGGTCGCCCGCACCGGCGGGGATATATCGCGCAGTACGACCTCACACCGCGCTGTCCAAACCGATACTAATATGGCCGTCGCCTGCCGACGCCGGCCGGGCGGGCGACGCCAGCGCCGACTGCGCGTAGCGCCAATGGGAAACCCTCGCGTTCCGTTTCAAACAATTATATTACAAACACATAATTAAACACATTTTGCGACTTTTCAGCGCGAGTTTATTCTCCAGAGCTAATTTATTCGAGTTCAAACTTTTAGGGAAAGTCCATTTTCTACGCGTGACGTCATTTGAATGTACGTTTAGCTAGGGGCGTTTTGCTATCGTCCAAAAATCGCTTGAAAATGTGAATTGTTTTTGGCTATATCTTAGAAAATACTTTGGTTATGGATGTGATTCTTTTACGGATGATTCTATTAATGTGAGATATTTCAAAGGAGCATCAAAAAAAAAAAAGTTGTCCGGTCCCCTATTGTATATTTGTTATTCAAATTTTGCATGCTGTAACATCAGTAGAATATGTTTGGTTGTACGTAAGTATTAATTTAGGATCTTATATTCAGCAAATAAAATATTACATTTCATTTCTATTATAACGGGTAATATGAGAAATACGATGAGAACATACGATGCATTTAATGTATTGTTTACATTATGATAAAATATTATGAAACACGTGGCCCCTAGATAAAAACACTTAGATAGTGTCTCATAAATATAGCTTACTTCATTGATACAAACAATCAGAAATGTATGTTCGAAGCAAACAATTTACGCAAAGGTACAGACTATTTTAAGCATTTCATCAGATCGCCTTTATTGTTTAGTGTTTTTCCGAGCACATACAACCTGACTCTCTTCAAAACCAGACTGAATAGGGTGCTTCTGGGTAAGCTCGCTACATCGTAGACCTCATCTCTGTCCTCGGGCAAGATTGTGGTCAAGAGCAAACCCATATTTAACACTAGCTGTCGCCCGCGGCTTCGCCCGCGTGTGTTTCGCTTAGATGATTTTTGTGTTCCAAACTGTTTCAGATGTTTCGGATTTTCGTTTTTTATACGTCTACAGAAAATGTTCATCAGATTAATCAAGTTTTGCTAAGGCTCCATTTCCATATATGTTTTAGTGTAGCTGGTCTCTTGAAGCTTTTCATCAGATGTTCCGTATCTTCAATTTTTATACGTCAGCAGAAAATGCTCATCAGGTTGAACGACTTTTGTTCTGTTATGGTTCTTCATCAGGTGTTCCAGTTTTCAAAATCAATTATAGCCTATATGTTGCCCAGACTTTATAGCTATACAACAAAAAAGTTTCATTCAAATCCGTCCAGTAGTTTTTGCGTGAAACGCGTACATACATACAGACAGACAGACAGACAGACAGACAAGAAATTCCAAAAAATTTTTTTTGCTTTCTATTATTCTTTTTAAGTGTCCCTCTATCCATTTTAGTCAAAAATACTAAATGTACAGACAAAATATTTTTACTGTTTTATTATATGTATAGATAAAAAAAAAGTAGTTATATGTATAGTCTTTGCTTCTGAGGTCCAGATTCGATCTCCACTCCGGCCATAATTAAGTTTTTATCCTTGTTAATGTAGAACTAGCTTTTGCCCGCGGCTTCGCCCGCGTAAATTTCCCACGTGAACAGTGCTTTTTCACGGGATGAAAAGTACCTTATGTCTCAGTACTTTTAACTATGTATATGAAAAAATTCAGGATGATTGCTTCAGTACATAAAGCGTGAAAAGGTAACAAACAAACAAACTCACTTTCGCATTTATAATATTAGTTAGGATAGGATTTAAATTTTTCCTGTTTGAATATAATAATTTATTTGCATTAACAAAGGTTAAATACCTACATGTTATTATTTATAATAGTATAATATAGTGTGGGTGAGTTAGAGTTTAGAATATCATAATACTGTAAGTACTAGTGATTTATATAGAAAACTAGCTGCTGCCCGCGGCTTCGCCCGCGTGAGTTTCCTTAGATGAAAAATCTTTTTGTGTTCCAAACTGTAGTAACCTAAACTCCAGTACTCAAAATTTCAGCTATTTGGTTATCCCGTGTCCCGCGGGAATATATTAGGTACTCGTAGTACAGTCGCGGTGTTAAAATGAATCAAAAGTGATATTTCATTCAATAAACGATCTTCGTCTGCTCGTTATCTACAATTTCCCGTGTACCACCACTACCACCCAGAGTCCCTCTTTATCCTATCCCGTGTCCTGTCTATTTATACGTCAGTAGAAAATGCTCATCAGGTTGAACGACTTTTGCTAAGGCCCCATTTCCATTTTTTATAGAGTAGTTGGTCTCTTGGAGTTCTTCATCATATGTTGCATAAACTTAAATTTTTATACGTCAGCAGAAAATGCTCATCAGGTTAAACGACTTTTGCTAAGACGCCATTTCCATATACATATGTAATAGTGTAGCTGGTCCCTTGGAATTCTTCATCAGATGATCCTGATCTTCGATTTTTAAACGTCAACAGAAAATGCTCGTCAGATTGATAAACTTTTCCAAAGGTACCATTTCCATATTTCATAAAGTTTAGCTGTTCTGTTAAGGTTCTTCATCAGGTGTTCCAGTTTTCAAAATCACTTATAGCCTATATGTTGCCCAGGCTTAATAGCTATACAACAAAAAGTTCAATCAAATCCGTCCAGCAGATATTGCGTGAAACGCGTACATACATATACAGATTAGTGTATAGAGAACCGGATATGTTTCAAGGAACCGGGATTTTCGGTACCGGACTATGCTGGAACCGGGATTCCCGGGATTTTCGGTACTTTCAATTTTTTTTCAACAATAATTTTTTTTTTTATAATTAATGACTTAGTATTCATTAATTATCCATTTAAAACCAGACTATAATTGAAGTATGAACCCTCAGCTACAATAAAATTACAAATAATATTAAAAACAAATATATTCAATTAATACAATAATCAAAAAAAATCTAGCAATCACAGATAAACTATTTGGTCTTTTTGAAAGATTTTTTTTCTTTGTAATATATGTCCTTAAAAAGATCAACGTGTCAAAAGTTACATCACTTAAACGCCATCTAATTTCAACAATCAAGAAAAAAAAACACTCAGAAGATGACCATAAACTTGTTATAAATGTCACCAACGATCGCCTCCATTCTCGAAAAGAGCCACCTCGATCTAACATCAGTCCTTCCGAATCTTTTGGATTTCTGTTCCTGCACTCACCGCGCATAGCGTCAGTGATGCCAATTGCAATATATTTATACGGATTAATCCGTATAAGCTATGAGGGTATAAATTTCAGTTGATTACAAAAACTAACAATGAGTTCTATGCTGTTTTTAATTATGTCAATTTACGATTTGAATAGTAGTTTGACCTCATTTCTATCCTCGGGCAAGATTGTGGTCAACAGCAAACCCATCTTTAGTCCTAACTAATATTATGAAAGTGAAAGTGAGTTTGTTTGTTTGTTTGTTACCTCTTTACGATTTATCTACTGAACTAATCTTTCTGAAATTTTGCATACACATAGTTAGAAGTACGGAGATGGACATAGGGTACCTTTCATCCCGGGAAAAGGTCCGGTTCCCGTGGGAAAATCACGCGGGCGAAGCCGCGGGCGAAAGCTAGTAAAAAATAAAAAATCCCGAAAGTACCGAAAATCCCGGTTCTTGTATTTTAATTCCCGATTCTATTGCCGCCGCAAAAAACCGGGAAATCCCGGGATTTTCAGTACCGGGATTTCCCGGTTCTATACACTAATACAGATGGACAGACAGACAGACAGACAGACAAAAAATTCCAAAAAAATGTTTTTGCTTTCTGTTATTCTTTTTAAGTGTCCCTCTATCCATTTCAGTCAAAAATACTAAATGTACTGTACAGACAAAATATCTTTACTGTTTTATTATTATCCCACGACCCCTAAGCGCGAAGTAGAAATCACCAAAATTGCGCAGCGCCATCTATTGAAAATATTGAGAAATAATTTCAGCTTACATTTCTCATTTTATCAACGCCATCTATTGTATATTTTTCTTGGCACAATCAGTAGATGACCGGAAATAAATTTGCAAATGAATTTATTCGATTCTTTTCAAAATTAAAAAATAAGTAAGAAATTAATTCTAGAAAACAAATAAAAAACGAAAACAGAAAATTATTGTTAGTGGCAGGATTCGATCCAGCTACTTCCAGCTACTTTTTGAAATATTTCTTTACTAAAATATTTAAAAAAATATAGAATTCTAAAAAACTAATACAAAACGCAAAAAAAATTGGAAAAAAAAGTCACATCTGGCAGGATTCGAACCCTGTACTTAAAAAAATAATCCGCGGCCTCTACCAGGCCAACATGCATTGCTTGTGACTGGCGAAATTTCAAATGGGATTTGTCTAAAGGTACGCAAATTCACCCCTTTTTTTGGACTGTAGGGTTGAAATTGTGAACAACCCTTTTTTAAGTGGGCAGTATATTGTATAATGAAGACACTAACCAAATTTCACGTTTATAGCTTTTATAGTTTCGGTTTTGTGATGATAAATTAGTTTACTTCCCCTTTTTTACCCCTTTAGAGGTTGAATTTCAAAAAACGCTGGAACACGCCATTGGTTATTTTTGTTGAGAAGCATTCTTGCCAAGTTTCAAGTAAATCAGTGAAGATTTTAATTTTTTTTCATACAAACTTTGCCCTCAATTTTAACCCCCTTAGAGGTCTAATTTTGAAAAATCCTTTCTTATCTGAGCACTACGTATTAACATAAAACTTCGGTCCAAATTTCAAGTTTATAGCTTTTATGGTTTAGGCTGGGCGTTGATTTATCAAACACCCTTGTTCTTTTATATATATAGATAGATGATAGCGCCGTACGTAAAAGTACCTATTTTTCATATTTTTGACGCGAATATTCGTGCTCAGACCACTGTACAGTGTACACAGTCCCGAAATATACATAAAGTCCGTTTTTTCCTATTATGTAAACAATCTTACCATGTCTTTTTATGATTTTACAACAATATCAATTAAAATATACTTTTTAGGAAATTACTTTTGTGGTTAATAATGTTTTACTTTAGAACTACTTTTTAACTAATATTTGATTTATTTTTAACAAAATTCAACAAAAAGTATTGTGAAGATTAACACATAATATTACATTGTGACATAATAGGACATCTAAGAACCTTTAAGCTTTCAGAGCTTTTAAGAAAAAACGGAGTTTAAGTAGTTATTAAGGGCTCTCAGTAAGTGAAAACGGCAATATTGGCTGTTTTCTATAAGCTGCTGTTTAAAGAATTGAAGAGTTTTCGCCCGATCAGAAATTTCATCTGATATGTATTGTAGAACGTATGTTTAAAGGGAGGACTGTTTCCAAAACACGATGGGAAAAATTTTGCTCGATAGAAAAAAATCCTGAAGTTACCTCTAAAATTTCATATGAATACAGATAACATCCGTGTTTTATAATAAAAAATTGTTTAAAATCACCAACACAAAGGTATTTTACCTTTTCGATTTCGTGACTGATTTAAATTTTTGAAAAACTAAACATTTCTATTAACTTTTTACACGACTGACCAAAAAAGGAGTGTTATGTTTTCAGGGTTCATGTATGTATGTAAGTATGTATGTATGTAAGTTTCTTTATTCCACCATAAGTCCTGAAGGGCTTAACAGATTTTGATGTGAGAGGTCTTTTTAGATTCCTTACATTCCTCCAAGTGACATAGGCTATATGACGTCATCATAAAAACAAAATGGCGGATTATATATGCGATAAATAGCAGACCAAAAAAATTAAATTTGATCAATCTTATCGAGTGGGGTATCAAATTGAAGGGCTTTAAAAGGCGATTTCAAAAATTATATGTTTGTATGTACTTTTTGTGTAAAAACTTGTCAGTCGTGTTTTTATTTTTAATAATTAGCTTGTTGATAAAAATGTGAATGGCGCGCAACCGGGACGTCCCCCCCCCCGCCTCAGCCGCTTCATATGAATTTTCGCTGACCGCCTAACCCTCCTTAATGGTTAGATTACAGAAATCGGATTATTAATTCAGACGTAGCGTTTGACACACCTTCGATACTCAATGAGTTTATTGCTCTATGATATTATTGTTATCTATGTTTGAACGACAAGGGATTTTACCCGCGTAATCAGCACAAACTATACCTATCTACTACTGAAACGTAATATTGTTATTTTTCCTATGTAACCGTTTCTTTCCCAAATAAAAAAAAATAAAAATCAAACGTACATAATAATTTATGCCTGTTTTCCGCCGGAATATCTTTATTTTAATAATAACATAAATACATACATAGAATCACGTCTTTATCCTATAGGGTGTAGATAGAGCCAAGAGTCGTGAGACTCGAAGGCCACGCTTAGCTGAATAGTGGGCTCTCTGATAGAATGGAGATTCAGATATAGTGACAGGTGGCTAGCCCATCGCCTATGAGTGGAGGAATCCCCAGTTTAAAGCCCTTTTCCTCGATTGACTTTTATAATCTGCGCGAGAAGAGAAGCAGCTGGCACATTCTATGTTTTTTCTTCGCTCCCAGACCAGCATGGAAGACTAAATAAATTAATAAGTTACATAAATATCACTTATTTATTTTATTTACTAGATATGGCAAAAAATATATCTTGTGTTTTTCATTCAAACTTTGACCCCCCATTTCTGCTTGGGGGTTGATTTTTGAAAAAAAAGTAGCCTATGTTTGATCTCGGATCTTTTACTACACCCATTTCATCAAAATCGGTCGTTTAGCTGTGAAATCGTAACCGGTATCAGAAAGACTTTCGTATTTATAATACTGTAAGTATGGAAGTATGTATTTAAGTAACAGTATGTTTTTTGCCAGCAGTGGGACCTATCAGCTAAATAAAAAAAACATTATTAGCTTCAGGGGCCGTCCATTAATCACGTGAGGCTTGAAAGGGGTCTAACAAAAATCACGAAATATCACAAGGGTGGAGGGGGGTGTAGTATAGATATCACGTGAATTTATTTTTTCAAACGCGCGATTTTTAAACCGAAAAGCTGCGTGTAGTGTGACCTTCTGAAATGATTCTATTATATTCCCTGACTCGTCGTTGCTAGGCAAGATAATATTCTAAAAAATTTAAAGATTTTTTGTAGATATTAAAAATACTCGTGATGTTGGGTGGGCGGTGGGGGGTAGTCTGAAACCTCACCATGTATCACCAAGGTGGAGGGGAGGGTTAAAAAATGCTTAAAAAAAGATCACGTGATTAATGGACGGCCCCTTTCTTATATTAGGTATTAGCTTAGATTCCGAATTTCGGGAAATCCTCTCTTAGTGCTCCCCTACACTCGCTAAGGAACCTACATGACAAATTTAGCTTCCTACGCCCAGTAGTTTTGGCTGTGCGTTGTCTGTCAGTCTCTCAGTCAGTAACGGAAGAATTTATATATTGATATGTAGTGATAGTTTTAAATTGCACAGCCCTGAGTAGGGGAGATGTGACTATTTACTGTGACGATTATTGTGCAATAGCATAAAGACCCATTCATAGTTGCATACGAGTACTATTCCAGTTTGCATTAGATATCCTATGATTTCTTTGAAAATATGTATGACTGGACTGATTCAGTATAGCGGAGTCATGATTTTCATATTTCATCCAATGTTATCATTCAATTAGTCATACATTTTTCTTTGAATAATGTTGAAATGGATTTATTTCCTGTATCCGATTGCGGGAAAGAAAAATGGGAAAATTTAATTTTATAACCATACTAGCGCCCCGCTTTGGCCTTGCTCGGGAGGTACGTACATACATAAATTATTGTAGCCTATGTCACTCGGGTATAATGTAGCTGTGTGAGTTTGTTTGTAGGGGGTTAATCTCCGGAACTACTGAACCGATTTCAAAAATTCTTTCACCAATAGAAAGCTACATTATACCTGAGTGACATAGCCTACAATTTATCTATGTACCTCCCGAGCGAAGCCGGGGCGGGGCGCTAGTACAAGATACGAGCGAAAAACAATCCTTTCCTTGCAGTTGGGTTAACAGCGTTTTTTTTTTACAGACTGCGCTCCAAATGTCCATCTACCAGAAGAATGCAGCAGCCACGGCCTTGCTACTTCAAAACGGGGCGGACTTTCTCAAAACAGACGCCGAGAATCGAACTTGTGTACACTTAGCTGCAGAGGAGGCGTCCGACCATCTCAACACTATAATCAGCCATTGCAGAGATGATCCTTTGTAAGTAGATATATAATATACAGGGTATTTTAAAAAAATCAATTATTTCAGGTTTCTTAGATTGGATTTGTTGAAGCGGTGGTGGCCGAGTAGGGCGCCCGCCTGTGGCTGCAAAAGTCCCAGGTTCAAATCCTGCCCGTGCCACATGAGTTTGTAGACCAATCTGACTCATGTATGGTAGTTTTCATCGACCACCACTTGCTTCCGGTGAAGAAAAACATCGTGAGGAAACCTGCACTCTGGTTGATGATTATCAGCTAGTGTGTGAAATGGAGAAGGCAATGGCGAACCACTCCATTAACATTGCCAAGATAGTTGTTGTGTGTGTTTCATTCCATACAATGACCACGATGACCCTCAGTTTATCATAAAAAATATACATACATTCATGTTATCACGCCTTACCCGTGGCATAAAAAAATATCAAAAGTACTCTCACATAAAAAAGTACTGCATCTGAGATGCACAAAAATCCAAAAATAAGCATAAAAAATATCGTTTAAATATTTTACCTGATTTCAACACCTATGAGTACCAGTGTTGCAAAAAAACAGTTTTTTTTCTAACATGAAAAAAAACATGACAAAAAAAACGTTTTTTTTTTCTGGAGTATGTTTTTTTTAAGAATACAGAATTCAAAATTGATAGGCTGTTTCCGTAAAAGCTTAACAGTTTATAATTAAAGTTTTTTATTTATTTATGAACCTACCATACCTTTTTGGTGGAATAGTACCAAGTAAAAAAAATATTTATTAGGTCATAAAGTTGTACATGTATATATTGGGTTGCTGGAACCTCCTTTTAAGCAGATAATATGCCTGTGCCAGGAGGCTCTAAAAGTATAAAAAACAATATAAAAAGTTACCAAGCTAGGTGCCAAGGAACATAAACTACTATATGCATTTAAGTAACTATAAAAAAAGTAAACACAATTGAGGCGCCAATTACACTGAAACGGCGTAAGGTGAAGACGCGGCGCAGGCATCTTGCCGCTTCAAAACGTTTTCATACAAAATGTAGGTAGGCGACACGTTGTGAATTATACTCAAGCGGCGTGGCACAGGCACGCCGTTTCGTCGCCTGCTCCGCGTCGCTAGCAGGCGCGACTGGAGTGGCGCGTAAGCAGCACGTCGTTTGTTATACAGGGTGTTTGGTAGTTCGATACAAAGCCTTACACTTAATTGCTAGCAGTAGCGAAATTAATGCAAAACATAATTATTTTTATTTCTATTTTATTAGAGCAATGTATATTCTAAAAAATACGTTTTTTTGCTCCTGTGACATCAGAATTTATTTTTAAATTATTTACTAGTTACCAAAAAAATAAATAAATTAGGGAACCCATTTTTACAGCGATTATAAAAAAATAACGGAAGGAGCTTTTTATTAAAAAAACCTTTTTAAAAACATCCTTGGTAATTGGGCTTTCTTAAGAGGTATTACTTACGTGGATACCATGCAGAGTTTTGAATTTAGGACCCAAAAACCAAAATAAGGGAGAAAAGTTACTTTTTTAACTGAAAAATTAAACTACATTTTTTGAAAAAAAAAACTTTTAACATAGGGAATGAGTGTAAAATCTAAGAATTACTCTACACGTGCCATAGAAAGCATTAATGTGTACACAAAGTGCTACCTAAAATCATTTTTTAAGTGAATTACTCCAGACTTTTAGGGCATTTCCACGTACAATGGCTACATTTTCAAAACAATTACTAAGGATATTTTTAAAAAGGTTTTTTTTTAAAAAGCTTCCGTTATTTTTTATAATCTCTGTAAGAATGGATTCGATAATTTTATTTTATTTATTGGTAACTTTAAAATAATTTAACAAGCTAATTATTTAAAAATAAAAAACACGACTGACAACTTACATAGCCTATGTCATTCGGGCTAATGCAAGGAATCTAACAATACCTCTCACATCAAAATCTGTTAAGCCGTTCAGGACTTATGGTGGAATAAAGAAATTACATACATACATACATACATGAACCCTGAAAACATAACACTCCTTTTTTGGTCAGTCGTGTAAAAATAAATTCTGATAACACAGATGCACAAATATCTTCGGTGTCTCTGCACATTAATGAGTTGCAGCAAAGCAAGCGCATCTTCGTCGTCAGAAGAGGAAGACATGTTATCACGATAAAATCAGCCTGTATAATGACTTGTTGACGCATCTCTTCGCCTCTTTGATAAAATTTAAATCGCGTCCGTGCCTTATCTGTTCCACGCCTGTTCTGTGCCTGCGCCGTGCCTTCACCTTACGCCGTTTCAGTGTAATTGGCGCCAAGTCCATAACAAGTTTACATGAATATATTGGCAACATTCAAATTGCGCACCGGGATTCCCGGCACAACTTGGTTCGGTTTAAGTTTATAAACCGACCGGGGGTTTCCCGGTCCGGGAGACGGAAATCACCGTTCGGTTTATTTTGTTTGAACGCAGTGGGCGGAGCGTGGTTGTCCAAATAAATCAAAAAAGTTCAAATTAAGTAATAGGGGACCGGACAACTTTTTTTTTGATGCTTGAAATATCTCACATTAATAGAATCATCCGTAAAAGAATCACATCCATAACCAAAGTATATAGCAAATATATAGCAAAAAACAATTCACATTTTTAAGCGATGTTTGGACGATACCAAAACGCCCCTAACTAAACGTACATTCATATGACGTCACGCGTAGAAAATGGACTTTCCCTAAAAGTTTGAACTCGAATAAATTAGCTCTGGAGAATAAACTCGTGCTGAAAAGTCGCATAATGTGTTTAATTATATGTATTCTATCATAAAATTACATATTTTTAACAATTCTCATACCTTGTCCGGTCCCCTATTCGATATGTAATTTTAGTAAAATGTAAGAATAAGAAAGCAATGAAAGCATGCGTCAATAAAACATTCAATTATCTATAGATTTTTTCTGAAAAAAAACCAAATTTAGTAAACAGGCTAATTATTTAAAAATAAAAAACACGACTGACAACTTACATAGCCTATGTCACTCGGAGGAATGCAAGGAATCTAACGTCAAAATCTGCTAAGCCGTTCAGGACTTATGGTGGAATAAAGAAACTTGCATTCATACATACATGAACCCTGAAAACATAACACCCCTTTTTTGGTCAGTCAGTAATGATTATTTATTTATTTTATTATTTATTTACAGAACGATACTCAGAGAAAATGAAGAGTTTTGGAAGCCGGGAATCGAAGAGATGTCAAAGCAACAGCAGGCTGATTACCTACTAGACTCTATCGGCCGCCTCACTGATAACCAAGGTAATAGGCAATATATGAAATTTTTGAAAACACTTGAATATTTTTCTGGTAATAAGAATAACATTTCAGATTAGCCTGAAAAAAACTCAGATTTTTTGAATCAGCCAATCGAAAAAAAATGTTTTTAATTCGCCTAATAATCAATATCAATACATATAATAAAACTGTAATTGGTCTGTCTGTGTCTGTACATAAAAGTTCTTTTAGGAAAAAAAACTATGAGGGTTCTTCATGAGGGCAATAGAAGCCAAAATCATTTTTTGTAGAATTTTTGTCTGTCTGTCTGTCTGTATGTTTGTACGCGCATCACGCAAAAACTACTGGACCAAATTTGATGCGGTTTTCACTGTTGTATTATAGAAGGTCGACTTAAAATCTGGCGTATGTTTCATCTTGATATGCCGCTTAGAACCGAGATACGCGCGGACGAAGTCGCGGACACAGGCTTGTGACCTGATAATATCGTACGCCAGTATCGAATCTTGCATCCATGCCTATAAAAAAGTCTTATTTGACGTATTAAAATCCGTTTCATCTCAAAGTGGTGAAAAGTTTGAAGTAAAACTAATCCTTCTAATATTATAAATGCGAAAGTTTGGATGTGAGTTTGTGAGGATGTTTGTTACTCAATCACGCAAAATCTACTGGACGGATTTCGATGAAATTTGGTATACGGGTAGGAAATACCGGGAATAGCACATAGGGTACTTTTTATCCCGAAATTCTCACGGGAGCGAAGCCCCGGGGCGCGGCTAGTTATATTAAAAATTGTCCCTGCGGCTTTGTACAAGTTTTGGATTATCTATAATGTTATTCCTACTATCAGAAAAATATTCAAGCGTTTTTAAAAATTTCATTTATTGCCTATTCAACATGCTGTTTGAGAGATAGGTGAAAAGCCCATTTTAGTATTACTATTTTTACAGGATTTATATCTAGTTATTATGTTTGTATGTATGTAAATGTAAAATATTGGTTCATAAATGCCCAGTGTTGCCAGCTAAGTGGACACATTAATTTCTATTCTTTTATGTCCCACTTTTTGCGTCTATGCCATGTTTTTTGGCATATATACATATTTTACACTAGCTGGCGCCGCGGCTTCGCTCGCGTTAATCCTTTCTTAGCGGATGCCTATGCCATAACATCTAAATTTCAGCCCGATCCGTCCAGTGGTTTGGGCTGTGCGTTGATAGATCACTATGTCAGTCAGCCAGTCAGTCAGTCAGCCAGTCACCTTGAGTTTCTGATGGAATGGAGATTCAGGTATAGTGACAGGTTGCTAGCCCATCGCCTATGAGTGGAGGAATCCCCAGTTTAAAGCCCTTTCCCTAGATTGACTTTTACAATGCGCGGGAAGAGAAGAACCTGGCACATTCTTTGTTTTTTCTTCGTTCCCAGACCAGCATGGAAGCATGCATCAAGAAATTTTAAACGAGAATTATCCTAATGTTTATAACCTTGTCTTTTACATAGGTTACACCCCCCTAATGGTGGCAAGCAAACTTGGGATATACGAGAATGTGGTCACTCTACTGGACGCGGCCCCCAAGACGGTCAATTTGCAGATGCCGAACACTGGCAACACTGCCTTGTACCTAGCTGTCAGCGCCGCTTGCATTGATGCTTCGAGTGAGTATATCATTCATTTATACTCGTACGTTCATTAATTGCTTCATTAAGCCATTCATTCGAATCAAATTTAGAACCTCTTATTTTAAGTCATGTAGTTTATTGATGCCGAATACTGGCAATACTGCTTTGTACCTAGCTGTCAGCGCCGCGTGCATTGATGCTTCGAGTGAGTATATCATTCATTCATTTCTTTATTCATTTGTTCAAATTGAATCAAATTTAGAATCATCTACTTTATTTACTAAGAAATGCTGAGTAATGGCAACACTGCTTTGTACCTAGCCGTCAGCGCCGCGTGTATCGATGCGTCTAGTGAGTATATCATTCATTTCTTCATTCATTTTATTTTATTTTTTATTTAATAGCATTCAAAACAGATTACAATAAAGGTTAATAACAAAGACATAGCATTAAATAGTGTTGAACTAGATTACAATCCAAAACGTATGCCTAAAAGGAAAACAATTCTACATTTGTTCAAATTGAATCAAATTTAGAATCTTCTACTTTATTTACTAAGAAATGCTAATAACTGGCAACACTGCTTTGTACCTAGCTGTCATTTTAATGTCATTTATTAAAATGAAGTATATTATTCATTTTTGCTTCATAAATTCAGTTATTCATTCATTCATTCGAACACATTTTCACTAGCGGTTAATCGCGACTTCGCCCGCAGGACAAAATAAATTTAATAGAAAAGTGGGAACAAAGAAATATAAATACGTCAGTATTCTGTTACTATGCGGTTATCTTACGGCCAATAATCGGGTGATTCATCAAACATGATATCCATATCCATCCATCCTCAAATAAGATAAAATACAAATATGTATAGGTACCAAGATTAAATTCATTTTTCAAAGTCATATTTTTTATCTTTATATACCTACAGGATGTTTTTTAAACTAGGGACATCTAACGTACTTGTATATAGCTAAACAAGCTAATTATTAAAAAATAAAAAACACGACTGACAACTCACATAGCCTATGTCACTTGAAAGAATGCAAGGAATCTAAAAATACTTCTCACATCAAATTCTGTTAAGCTGTTCAGGACTTATGGTGGAATAAAGAAACTACATACATACATGGACCCTGAAAACATATCACTCCTTTTTTGGTCAGTCGTGTAAAAAATATTAGCTAATAAATTCACTTGTAAATAAATGAGAAAACATTGGTTGTAAGTTCATGAAAAAGCTCGTACTTATTTTGTTATTATTTTTGTTCTGTGTACCCGGGCACATACAACCTGACTCTCTTCAAAACCAGAGTGAATAGGCTGCTTCTGGGTAAGCTCGCTACACCGTAGACCTCATCTCTGTCCTCGGACAAGATTGTGGTCAAGAGCAAACCCATCTTTATTTATTTTTTTATTTATTTGCGCGTGTCATTAGATACATATCGCGCACGGCTGCGCTCTCGGTGTCCATCTAAACATTGGGTGGTGGCATTAACAGCGTTAAATCCTATCTGACAATTGGCTGTCCTTACTCGTTAGTGATGGCTTCTAATGGAATTGAACGCGATAGTCATTGGATAATTATGCAACAAGCGAATTATTAAAAAATAAAAAAAAACACGACTGACAACACTCGAAAGAATGCAAGGAATCTAAAAATACCTCTCACATCAAAATCTGTTAAGCCGTTCAGGACTTATGGTGGAATAAAGAAACTTACATACATACTTGAACCCTGAAAACATAACACTCCTTTTTTGGTCAGTCGTGTAAAAAATTAAGTATAATTTTTTTGCTAGGTGGATCGGTAATCGAATACCACATACACGGGCTAAATATGTCCCTTGTTTAAAAACATCCTGTATATCTTTTGAATCTTATCTTTATCATTTTAAATCCTAAAGATATTTTATCCGATTATTGATGTTGGAACCCGACCTAGGATAACATAACTGTAATGACACGCTGTATAAAATGAAATAAATAAATAAAATAAAATAATTAGCACAGGCCGTGAAAAGCTTCGATCAACAATAACCCTAGATTGAATGTCTCATACAAAATCAAAGCCAAAATCAGTCTGTGTATTGAATATATGTGTGGCGACCGCCATCTACCGAACAAATGCTGCAACTCAACGACTCCACAAAATCTATCTCGGCGGCAAGCAGCACTAATTCGCAATATCGACGCAAAATGGCGGCACAGTCTTCGCTACACTTATCGACAAATAATTACGACAGTTGTTGCATATGCTCGGTAGATGGCGCACGCCACATATGCATACTTTCGATCAAAAATATACTTTAAGTCTAAGCAATAGATGTCGTAATGCAATGGACTGTACTGTCAGAAATAATAGCACACTCTTATTGTGTGTTCTATATTCTCGGGCCGTTTTCAGAGCTTCACCTTTTTATAGGTGTACTAGCTTTTTCCCGCGGCTTCGCCTGCGTGAATTTCCCACGGGAACAGTGCTTTTTCCCGGGATGAAAGGTACCCTATGTCCTTCTCAGTACTACTTCTAATGTGTATGCGAAATTTCAGGAAGATTGGTTCAGTAGATAAAGCGTGAAGAGGTAACAAATAAACAAACTCACTTTCGCATTATAATACTACCTTTTGCCCGCGGCTTCGCCTGCGTGAGTTTCCCACAGGAACAGTGCTTTCTCCCGAGATAAAAGGTACCCTATGTCCTTCTCAGTATTTCTATGTGTATGCGAAATTTCAGGAAGATTGGTTCAGTAGATAAAGCTTGAAGAGGTAACAAACATATAAATAAACAAACACACTTTCGCATTTATAATATTAGTTAGCATAGGATTGTTGAGTAGTACTAGTAGTTTGTAGCTTTGAGACGTAATATACTATTATTATATAGTTAGTTTTTGACGTGAAAAAGAGCCTTCAAGGTCAAGTTTCAATAATTTGTTATTTCTGATTTCTTGATCGATGGTGAATTTTTTTTTCACAGATCGCGGCAACTTCAAGAAAGTCAACGAGAATTACTTAAAAATCGTCGGCAGACTCGTAGAATGTGGAGCCAATCCCGCTTTAGATAATCACACTGGCCACAACGTGAACGTTTTACTCACTGAGTGCAACATAGGCGATCTGTCAAACGTCATTGCCAACAAAATGACAGCTGTCAACTGCGGCGCTAAAATAGACCCGCTGAAAGGTTGCGAGAACTACATACTAATAAAAGACAAAGATGGCAATATAAACGTCAAAGATATAAAAACGGAAAATGAAAAATCTAAGCCTGTCATTTTGGAGAACATTCGTGTTGATACCAAAATTGATAACAAAAAATTGATTGTTAGCCAAATTGATAGTAAAGTTGATATTAACGTACAGCACGATAGTAAATATTTCGTTGGGACGTTTAGGAATTTTGTTAGAAAGGATAGTAAGAAGTGTACTGTTAGTAATCTGAATTTGTCAAAAACATCGATAGTTATTAAAGATAATAATAAATTAAGGAGAGGTAAGGTGATAGCGGATACGCCAGCGAAGATAAAAAAAGAAAATGACGTTGACAGCCCAAGTAGTAGTAAAAAGGATTGAAATCAATACTATTTTTGAGTCACAATCTTATTTTTTTTTTATAGCTAAATAGTAACTCAATAATTTGAGTATCATTACTAGATAGTCTGGTTATAATAACTCTCAATATTCAGTAGTATTTATTACATAAGGAATATGTTAACGGAAACATTCACTTGTTATAAGTCGGCCAAAATAAAAGTGTCAAATTTTATTTCTAAAATAGGCCTTTCAAGCCAAATTTTTAAAAAGCAAGCAATCATATTCAAAGCGAGTTACAGTGCGCCAAGGATCACTTTGCACGTGGTAGATAACGGAACTAATGTCCAAATTACTAAAATTTCTTATTTAAAACGTAGGTGGCGCCCTCACTTACGTGCAAAAAATCTTTGTCGCACTTTATTAAGTATGCGATTACGATGCTAAGTCACAGCTCTCTGGAACTTCACTCACGTTTCATTAACGCAAGTAGTTTGCAGAAAAATAAATTGTCACCCAAAATAATAATTATTTTTATTTTATCTTCAACAAGATAATGAAATAGTAAAAATTATAATCAATTAATTCCTGATTTAAAAAAATACTAAATTACTCAATGACCGCTCTGGGGCAATTACATAACAATTAATTGAAGAATCATGTTCGAAAGTAGAACCACACTATAATACTCTATTTAATTAATTTAATATTTAGTAAAATTCTGAAACATTAATGAATTTTTATTATTATTTCTGATTTTTTCGAAATATTTTTTGCACATGAAGTTAGTTAGATTAACTTTTATATGGTAACTACGAATGTCAAACTTGTCAAAATGACATTTGACCCGGGATCTTAGCAAAGTAATCGCATAGGACCACTGGTGTTACCGTTAGCATATTCATAATGTTTATTTCTCATAATTATATGTGTAAAAACTGGTAAAAACCAATGCTATTAAAAAACAATGAAGGTTATTGTATCGTATCGAGTATGGTCATGTTAATGGTACAATACTGTCATTTGAATTTGACACATTGACATTGACAGCGTTGTACCATCTGACAGATGTCTGTCATTACTCTTAGGTACTACCACCTGGTGGGATATTTGAACGCGATAGCGCACATTGAGACGCGATCCGTCAGTTGTCAAAACTTAATTTTGGTCCATTTGACAGTATTTTGAGCTGAAATTTATGAAAAAGTGGGAGAAAAATTATACTACATAATTAATTTTCAAAGCTCATTTGGGTCATGCGAAGACCCCAAAAATATGAGCTGTATGAATTTCGAACTATATTGGTTAATACGGGTAGCTATAATAGACATCCCATTTTTTTTTAATTTAAATATTATATATATTAGATCGATAACGAGTGAAATTATATTTTTATTATTCAATGCATATTTAAATTGACATTATTTTTTTTTGTTTTGATTGTGTTGTGACTTATAATTCCGATAAATTATCTCCACCCCTTTTTAGCTTACTGTAAAAACCTACAAAGGAATGAGGCAAATATATTTTTACCCGAATTTCCCAAATTTTTTTTTGTGATCTGAAAAAAGTGCTTGAGAAAACCCATGTTTTTTTTATATAACATGATTAATACCCTCTTTTTGTGTCGAGGGTTAAAATGGGATGTCGTTATGGCAATAGGGTTAAGTCAAAAGTAAAAGTAACTAACTTATATAAATATGAAGAGTAACTAAATAGTTAACTTCTTAATCCTTCCTTACGAAGAGACCGCATCGGCCACTGCGTCTATTGTAAAAGAATTGTTATTGAAAACGTGAAAAGTTAGTTCCGGAAAATCTGTGATAAATTATGTGTGACTAGCATGAGCCCGGAACTTTGTTCCCGTGCGAATTTTAAGCGGGAAGATTTTACCTCTCTTAAAGGGCCATTTAGACGGTACAAGTTTCTTGCCTGTTGAATACGATTAAATTGAAGCAATAATTTACTTGCATAGTCTAAACAACACGTAACATTCTTAAACTGGTATGCAAGTTTGGATTCAAAACTTTTCTTGGTGTAAACAATACAGAAAATGTAATTCAATTCTTGCATGAAAAATTTGACAACGCAAATACGTGCAATTCTTGAAGCAAGTCGCAAAAAAATGGCACGTGCCCCATACAAATCTGTGTTTCAAAAATGGATTGCAATAATTGCCTAAAATATTACAATTGTATACGTGTAAACAGAACACATTGGCAATTATTGTATGTCAAGATTTGCATTCAATAATTATATTCAAGTTTTTTATTTATATCACCATGTAAACAGTTGCTTTCAATTATTGAAAGTCAATTCTTGCACTGCAATTATTGCATTCAATTATTGCTCTTGTATGTTCAAGAAACTTGCACCGTCTAAATGGCCCTCTTCGCCTACATTCTCTAAGGAACCCACATGCCACATTTCAGCTTCCTACGCCCAGTAGTTTTGGCTGTATGTCCTATAGGAGTACTTTTATCCCGTAATTCACACAGGAGCAAAAAAATATATTTACTAACAAATGATACAGATAAATTAACCTATGTCATAATCCATTTATCTGCTAAGAGATGGGTAACCACCCGGGTTAAAACCCGAGATTGGGTAAAAGCCCAGTTATTACCCATTCAGTCCAAATTCAAATTCAAAATAGGTATCTTTATTGTGGATAACAGGTATAAAAGTTAATTTAAAAAATACATAAGTTGTCAGTGTGACCTGTCTGGGTAAGACGTACAATAATTTAAATTAAAACAATATTATTATTGAAAATGATTGAATACAAAATTTTAACAAGTATTTAAATAATCGTAAATGTTTAGTCGATAAAAAAAAATTACATTAAATCCAATCTTACAAATTATCATTTAAAAGTCATTCATATTTTAATAGCATTTTTCTGTCAAAAGAGATTTAAATTTATTTTTAAATGTCACGAAATCAAGAATTTTAATGTTATTTCCATACATTTGAAGTGGGTGATAATTGAGTTAGTTAAATTTTTAACCCAGTTTCGGGTTTTTACCCGGGTAGATACCCATTTATATAAAATATAATATTTTTTAGCAGTGCTAACAAAGACTTGACATACAAATTGATGTACCCCTAACATTTTTATTATTATTATGTATTTTGTAACTTTGCCTATTATTAAGTTCAAATTGATGTACCCCTGACATTTTTATTTGTATTGTGTATTTTTTAACTTTGCCTATAATTATGTATTTTTAATTTTGTTTTTAGTAATATTAGTACCGAACCCGGTAGTAAATGAGTTTTGGAAAAAGAATCGACTGGTTTCGATTCGTAAATTCGTCCGCTGCGTTACGCGTCGTACCGCAACAATAATTGACAACATTTAATTTTTTAACACGTTTACCTTAATATAAGTCTCGTCAAATAAGATTAATAATGGCGGTTAAGTTGCGCAGTAGGCGATTCATCGGTCTATGCGATAAGCGGGGGTCGGGCAGGTCTCGTCCGGCGAACGCGATTGGTTCATCATGCGCAATTTTCACCCCCTCCTCTCTCTTCCATCATTCTTTTTATTTGACGCAAATTATAGGCAATAGGTAATAAAATATTAAAATATTTGTTTTTTCACTAATATTTAAGTTTTGCGCCATCTAACGGCAGCATTTCATACTGTTGCCTTCAGCTCGCACTTAAAATAAATATAATGTTCTATTTTGTGATCTGGGTAAATAGATATTTAAAAATAAAATGTTGTCAATAGCGACAGTCTCTTGCGCACGTAAGGCGTGTGAGTGAGACGACTACGACTGCGCGTAACTAGCGCAGTAAATAGACGAGAATCAAATTACAAACGGTCCAGCAAGTGTGAATTTTTTGAAATGTTGTGTAGGATTATTGTGAGTATTCAAAATAAAAAGGGCACAATTGCCAAGTTTCCGCGTCCGTAGTAATCTTAAAAAAACTAAAAAAAAAAAACTTTCTTCAGATTTCGGCTCATATTTTCGTTTAGATGCATTTTTGCTAGGAAAGTGTTCTACAAGATCTTGTAGATAATTAAATTTCATATTATTTACATTTTACATTTTGTATCTAGGACTGATAGTTACCGAGATGCGTGCTCATAAAAAAAATTAAAAAAATCTTCTTTTTCTGAAATTTGTCAAACTTTTCACTTCAGAACGCTGTAATCTAGTTATGGCATATTTTTAGGAGAATAAGTATTGAAACAAAATTTGTAGGGAATTTAATTACCTCCAAAACGTATTTGCTATTTTCTTAACCAACCCTGCAGAATGGGAAGTAAAACTCAATATCAAAACTACGGAATATTGCTTTTTTTGTTATAATATTTTATTTTCTGCTAACTGCGCCTCGGGTCTTCGCTCCCGTGGGAATTTCAGGATATAAAGTAACCTATGTACTATTTCTGGTATTTTTCTACTAGTATACCAAATTTAATATAAATCCGTCCATAGTTCATTGAATAAAGACCAAAATAGAGCTAAGGGTAGGGTTTACTTACAAATGGTTCAATAGTTCTGAATTTTTGATATGTTATTTAGGATGGTTAGTAAGTGTTTAAAATGCAAGAGGCACAATTTCTCCCCCCTTCCACGCCCGCCATATGATGGAAAAACAAAAAAAAATTGCCACTTTATTCAGATTTGCGCTCTCACCTTCGTTTAGATGCATTTTAGCTACATTATAGTTCTACACAATGTTGTAAAAATAAATTTCCTATAATGTACATTTTATATTTTGTTTCTAGGACTAATAGTTATGGAGATGTGCACTTTAAAAAAATCGCATTTTTGATCGCATTTGGAAATTTGTCAAACTTTTTTACTTCAGAGCGCTATAATTCATTTATGGCCTACTCTAGGAAAATATATATCGGAATAAAATTTGAAGGAAATTTAATTACCTACAAAACACATGTAATTTTTTTTAACCAACCCTACGGAGCTGGGAGTAAAAGTAAAAGCTAAAATATTACGTTTTTGCTATCATATTTTATTGTCTACTAGCTGCACCCGGGGGCTATACTTCCATAGGAATATTGGGATAAAAAGTACCTTATGTGCTAGCCCTGATATTTTTCTACTAGCATACCAAATTTTATCGAAATCCGTCCAGTAGATTTTTTAAGATTGAGCAAGTAATATCACATCCAAACTTTTTCATTTTAAAATCGGGTTTCTTTCCCAATCTTTATTGCTGATGAAGCAAATATTATCTAATATCTGTACTTGATAATGTCCACAGACACTTTTACAGTGTCCCAATCAAGTACCGGTTACTCACCTGCAATGAATCACACTATAAATGGGAAAATTTGGATGTGATATTTGTTGCTTAATCACACAAAATCTACTAGACGGATTTCGATTAAATTTGGTATACTAGTAGAAAAATATCAGGACTAGCACATAAGGTACTTTATATCCCGAAATTTTCATGGGAGCGAGGTTCAGTTAGTAAAAAGTAAAATATTATAGGAAAAAACAATTTCCGTTGTTTTATCATTTAGTTTTACTCTCCAACTTGCAAGGTTGGTTAAGAAATATGCAATTGCGTTTTGCAGGTAATTAAATTCCCTACGATGTTTGTTCTGCTACTTTTTCTCCTAGAATAGGTCATGACTGGATTACATCGTTCTTAATTAAAAAAGATTGACGAATGTTTGAAAAATGAGATTTTTTAAGGCAAAGGATTTTTTTTTTCTCGGTAACTGTCAGTCCTAGAAACAAAATATAAAATGTAAATAACGGAAAATTTAATTTTCTACAACATTGTGTAGAACACTTTTCTAGTGAAAATGCACTTAAAAGAAAATATAAGCGAAAAATCGAACAAAGTGGTGTTTTTTTTTTTTTTTCCAATTTGGCGGCGAGTGCAAAAGCTTTTCAATTGTGCCATATTTATTTTAAATACTTACAACCATCCTAAACAATAATATAAAAAATTGAGTTACTGGACCGCACGTAATCAACCCCCAGGGAAGGTTCGCTCTATTTACTGCGCTATAACGCAGTGGACGTAACGTCTCCTTCAGTTTTAGTTTAACTATGTATTTTTAAGTTATTTGGCATGATTTATAAGCGAAAGGAAAATATTTAGGATTTAAGGATGTTTTTTTTTTAATGGTTTCTGTATAACATATTTTGGTAATATGATTGAATGATTTTGAACGGCAAAATTAAGTTTTTAAAAAGATCTGGATGTATTCATTTTTATGAGAAATTTGGTTTTTATTATTTATTTTGTAATCAATGTTTGTAACCTATTATGAAAGTAACATGTACTTGCCAACATGCAATAGATAATTATCTTTTTTTTTCTTAAAATTGATTGTATAAGATATATTTTTAGGCGTAGTTTCTTACGAAAAACTATTTTATTTTGAAAATAGTTGTAAAACTATTTTTTTATCTATTATAGGTATCTTAATTTCAAATTATAATTAATTAGAAACCACCATGTACTGAGTTCGTGCACACGTAAAAACAATGTGTTTAATATTAAAGATAATGAATAAATTGTATTTGTATTAATTAATATTTTGTTTTATTTCCACATTTATCTTCAAGGCTGTCTCGAACGAACAACGAAGATCTCCAATCTCTCATTGATCATATTGTCACAAAAACATAGAAATACGAAGTTTCTCTCACCAACTAAAATAACCATTATAACAGAGGAAACAACACAACCGCACCGCAAGGCACCACGTTCCTTTTCGTGTACTACTTTACCAACGTACCTACCGTTTTGTCACGAACTGTTTTATCGACACCATTATGACACGAAGTTCTTATTTTTTTTACGGACACACTACAAACAGATACAAAGTCTATCCCTTACGGAGTGAACAGAGCCAAGAGTCGTGAGACTCGAAGGCCACGCTTATAATGTTAAATGGTTTTATTGCTTATTAAAACTTTGGTTATAGCAAAACAGGTAATAAACTGAAATGGCCAAATAAAACCAACAAATTACATAACTTACACCTTTATTCAATATTTACAGATAATTTAACGTCTACCCGGTGATGTCGGTCGCCTTTTTGAGCAAAATGTCATAATATACAATCTCAGGTTCGTTATTAATACCGTATAACTAATGATAATAACTTAACTCGATGCCAAGATATTTGCAACAGTGATCACGCATAGAAAGTTAATTTTATTTTTGAAGAAAGTCAATTTACGAAGCTGAACAATTGAAATTACAAGCCTACTTAATTTAGGTGGATTACCGTTGTGCAGTAGTTTATTTTTACGTTTATTAATGTGGAATAAAAGACTTACGTTCTCATTTTAACCAGTCGTTTTTTTCTACTATAAAATTATAAATTAGGTAGCTTATTTTTTATATGTCCTTCCCCACAATATGTGATGCATGTAAACAAATTATATAATAAAGAGCTAAGTTTAGTTATTATAATTCTTTGCGTGACCATTGTACCCAAATTTACGATTACATTTTTGTCTACAAACCATTTATACATGCTTGGCCAATATATATAATTAAACTAAAATTGAAAAAAAATGTAGCTCACAAAATGAACACCGTATATTCGTTGCACATTTAAATAATTACGAATTATATATCTGGACTACATTAAAATCTATTTAAGTATAATTCGTTTTGGGATTTACCTATTTCATAGGTAGAAAATGTATAAGGCAGCTGCATAATTATAAAAAATAAACATTGTGACATTTGTATATTAACTACTTAAATAACAAATCTGACAAGGGCAAAATATATAAAAAATATTGTTCTCTCGGATAAAAACATGTAAAAAATATATTAAGAGAAGTTTTTAAAAGTTGACAAAATATATTCTATTGACGTATATTTAGCACCTTAAATGTAGCCCTTATACTATATTTAAGGTACTGCTGTATTTCAGTCTAGGAGCAACATCCCCAATTAAATTCAACATTATACAGACAAAAACTTATTAATATTTTTATACAGACACTAAAAAATCTGATAATTTGAATAAGTCTTAAACTATAAAACTGTTGCGATTATTTTTTAATATGGATGTTGCGGGCCTCAGACTTAAAAAAAACACATGAGCACCTTAAAAGAATACATTGATTCCCAAAATGCCCTTGCCAGTTGTTTTTGGATACATTATATTTGGCAACCTTTTCGGTGTATAGTCACCATAATGCACCTACGATCATCAGCCCATGATTACAAAAAATATTACTAACAGACAAATAGATATAATGAAAAAAATAAAAAATAAATTCATTCGTTTAAAAAGTAAAAAAAGAATTATAAAATGTAAAAAATTAAAGACAAATTGTTTCAAATTCAGTTTAGACAGTTTAAAACACTTGAAATTTTATAAAGGGATGTTATATTTTTGTAATCACGAACATCTTAACGTACCCTTCAAATAGTAACTATTAATCGTCTAAGTATATTAATTGTGTATAAACGGTGAAATATAAAAAAACATGTATAATTTGAAATCGTCGTAAGAATCGCAACCTACTCAAGTTTTTTTTTAGTTCAAATACTAAACTAGGCATTGCAATACAAAGACAAAGGGAAAAGTTTTAAACAGCATTATTATATGACTATTAGAAATATACAGTATTCTATTATAATACGGTCTACAATAATAATAGTTTTACCAGATTATAATGATAATATGCAAAATATAACGGACAGGAGTGTTAGTACGACGATTTCAAAGTACAAGCAATTAATAAACCTAGGTTAAGGAGCCCATTTAGACTAGTACTTAAGGTAAGATAAACAAGAGATTCTATACGACCGACCAAAGTGTTTAAAGTTATGAAATAAAACTATTTATTTTTGTTATAAAACAGCAATATTAAATGCAAAAACATTTGACAATAATATTGTTATTATAAAATTATACTATTATTTAAAAATATAGACATGATTATATTTATAGTTGTGATTATATTTTGGACATTTATTATATTTATCACAGGGCTAAATCAGTAAAATGTCTATTTATAATAATGTCTATATTCCTTAATTTTTATAATTGAAAACACTCATTACTTTTTAACTTTAATATAAAAAATAAGAAATATAGGCAATTTTTTTATTATTAAAAAATTAGAGGTGATTATTATTACATGTACATAAATGTATATACTTTGGTCGGTGCTAAATAGTATTTAGTATTGCCCTACCGATAAATAGCAACCCGAAGCCCGTAGAATAATAATATTTACAGTGGACAGTCATATTTTAAAAATTAATTCTATTTCATTGATCAAAACTAATGAAAAAAGGTCTAATTAACAATTGCAAATAATAATAGTCATAGACTAGAAAATCAAAAAGGTTCTTCTCATTTTTATAATTCAATATATTACTTATTCTGTAACAGCGAAATTACCTGAATATTGTATGTGATCTATATAAACCAATTAGAACTTCAGTGGTAATAGGAGCCTAATTACAATGAAAGATGATGACTATTATATAACAAAGTAAAAAAAGTTTTCAGTAGTTTTGATCAACGAAATTTCACATATTTTTGTAATTATATTTTATTTTTTGTATAAAAAACACTCTAATGTCAATAATAATTGTAAAATAAGATAATTTGTTCAAAAATATTAAATTTCGATAGTGGAAGATTCATATCACATTTGTTGGTAAGATTAGTATATAACAATAATAATAAAAAAATTAAGTATAATTATTGCCAAATTACACATCGATCAACTTTTTATATAAGTAAAAAAAATAATATTCATTCGATTTTAAACTAAAATGGAAAAATTAAGGCAGTTCGAGAAAATACATATGTTTAGACAATACAATAGTGATAAATTTCTTTTGTGATAATCTTTTAACAGACACATATTTATTATTTCATGTTTACTTAAATGAATAACTGACCGGACCACATTTAACTGATATTTTCCTAAATATAATATGAGAAAATTACACTAATGTATTGTCTAAGCTCCAGTAGTAGCTAAGAATACATCTAAATAATGGACGGATTAGTTACTATAATAAAGACTTACACATTTCAAAAAATAGAGCACACTGTGGTATACATTTTGAATTTATTCGTATTTAAATTATGCTATGGTACACAAATCAAGATTCCATTTATTGCAAGTGGTACACTAACCTACATTCAAAATATTGTGTACCATTAGTCAAATATCAAATGAAATAATGAATATAATTTATATCTACGGTGTAAATATAATAATTATATATGTATTTCAATCTATGGTGTAAAATGACATATTTAATCATGTACCATGTGATGCCACAGGGTATGTTAATTTGTTTATATTACATTCACATTTCGCAAAATTAAATATACTTCAATCCGTGTACCAAATATGGAACTTATTAAAAATAAAAAATGACAAACAAAGAGCGAGGTATTTAGGGCAAAATTTACTTTTCGAGACTTTATTATTTACTTATATGGTAAAAGACATTTATATAAATTACACGAAATACGATTCATTGGTCCCTTACATTAAGTTGTAGACAATTCATTTTCACTCATTCAAAAAATACACAACATTAAATTTGTTCAGTATTTGTATAAAAATATATTCGAACCGTGAAAATAAATTGTATTTTTTGACATATTCGAAAAAATATTTTACACAAATCAATTTTATACATATACTTATTTACAAACTTGACATAACAAGTGTCATAAATGGTACACGGGAAAAGTTGACATTTCGGTACGTGTACCACAAGTGGTACACGGTACAAATGACCCGGTTACCTCCGGCTGTTGAGTTCGTAGCCGTTTTCTTTGGAGGGGAGCTTGGCGGGTGGCGGTTTGGCCACGGCGTGACCTTCCAGCCTCAAAGTGCTTTGGCGGTGGGAGGATCTGCGGAGTTAGAAAACAAACATTTGTTATTTAATTTTATTTATTACACGACTGACCAAAAAAGGAGTGTTAAGTTTTCAGGGGTCATGTATGTATGTAAGTTTCTTTATTTCACCATAAGTCCTGAACGGCTTAACATATTTTGATGTGAGAGGTAATTTAAGATTCTTTGCATTCCTCCAAGTGATATAGGCTATATGAGTAGTCATTAGTCGTGTTTTTTTTTATTTTTTAATAATTAGCTTGTTTACTAACTACATTAATATGGTAAATTAAACTTTGCTAGCATCCTTTCTACTGGTGAAAGTACTCATGAATGAGTAACTTTTTGAATGAATGAATGAATGAATGATGTTTTTATTGCTGTAAACATGGTACATAATAGATGTTACAGTTTCTTAAACATTTTTAGGAAACACATGTTTGAGTCAGTATTGACATGCAACAGACAACAATTAAGTCACATTTGTTTCATTAAATATAATTCTATGCGTTGCGGTAAAATATTAATTAAATCATAAAATAAAATACATTGAATGTCAAAACTAATCAATTTTTAAAAAACCATAATTGCATGGGACATGATTGATGGTAATTGTATAGGACCGACTCTGATATCTCAAGAAAACTATCAGTTGTTTTATTTTATACATACATTTTGGTCAAAATAGTCTCGTGGGAGTACTTTATGCTGATACAATGCCGTTGCACGCTTGGCATCGCCCGGATTCATTTATCCGTAATCCTCTCTCTCTCTCTCTCAACTGCCGAAGGGCGTCCACTGCTGAGACAAGAGGCCTCACAAGGATTTCCACTTAACGACCGGTCCTGCCGCTTACCCCGCATCACATGCGCATCCCGCGACATTATTCACCAGGTCGTCGGTCCGCAGCGAGTCTCCACCGATGGGAAGCCTGCCAACTACTACGTTTTCCGGTTCGTGAGTCGCCACTCGAGGAACTTTCTGCCCCAACGGCTATCTGTTCTACGAGCTATGTGCCTCCACTAACCAATCGTAATCCTAATACTAACTAATATTATAAATGCGAAAGTGAGTTTATTTATTTGTATTTTTTTTTTGCTTATTACCTCTTCACGCTTTATTTACTGAACCAATCTTCCTGAAATTTCGCATACACATAGTTAGAAGTACGGAGAAGGACATAGGGTACCTTTCATCCCGGGAAAAAGCACTGTTCCCGTGGGAAATTCACGCGGGCGAAAGCTAGTTAAAAATAAACCCCCCAGTCATGACCCCCATAACCCCCCGTAAACACACCCGTGACACTCCCTGTACGTGAGAGTTCGAGGGCCGGTGACCTGAGAAAAAATAAAACTCCTTGAGCCGGATTTTCAACGCTAGGGTTGACGAGTAATAAACAATAGCTAAATTTTGGCTTAAACTCTATAGTATTTGACAATAGCGCCCACCTGTCAAGATTGACATGAGTGACAGGCCGTGTCATAGCAGCCCTGAGGAAAGACATTATAATATAAACATCTGGTGGAGGTTGGCACCCCGTCCCGCACCCCCTGAACACCCCCGCCCACACACGTCTACCGTCCAGTCACCCACACAGCCGTAAGCGATTTTACGGCACATGCTTATGTCGTTTCTTTTCGCGTAGTGTATTTTTTATTTGCCTTAAATCCGCTCCTGGTACTGGTCGCGTCATGTAAAATGTACGCTGGTGGTTAAGATGCGCAGTATGCGATTTATCAGTCTATGCGGTGAGCGGGGTTCGGGTGGGTCTCGTTCGGCGAACACGATTGGTTCCTCAGTTGTACCCATGCGCAATTTTCAAACCCTT
Source organism: Ephestia elutella (assembly GCA_018467065.1). Classification (NCBI taxonomy): domain Eukaryota; kingdom Metazoa; phylum Arthropoda; class Insecta; order Lepidoptera; family Pyralidae; genus Ephestia; species Ephestia elutella. Next base: position 8,412,277 of record CM031593.1, read on the forward strand.
CTCACTCTTCCATCATTCTTTGACATATTGACGCGTTCTTGGCTGAAGAATCTAAGAGACTGGTTTCACTCAATACTCATTTATTCATAACCATGTTATATGTCAATACAGAGAAAAAATAATAATTATAGGTAATAATTATATTTGTTAAATATACAATTTTGTATCGAATCGATACACATAATACAGTTGACAAATATGTAATTGTATTATTACTAATAAATTATATAAAAATAAGTCTAGTTGCAATAAACAACAGTCAAACAAACAAAAAATACAACCATTAATTTGAGTTCATGAATTCCTCGATACTGTGAAATGTATTATCAATCAGCCACCGTTTCAGTCTATTTTTAAATGATGGTAGGGTTGGCGCATCAATGATTTCGCGAGGAAGTCTGTTGTAAACAGCCGGGCCCATTATGTGAGTCCACTTGAGTATCCGAACGCTCTTTCGTCGCCAATCTTCGATGAGAAGCGGCACTATAAGATGGGAAGTAGTGTGTCAGTTACCGTATGAGGCAGGTGACGGCCAGCGGTATGAGCAGCACGCCCAGCGCGGACAGTCCCCCGCGTGGTACACTCACCGTATGAGGCAGGTGACGGCCAGCAGTATGAGCAGCACGCCCAGCGCGGACAGTCCCCGCGTGGTACACTCACCGTATGAGGCAGGTGACGGCCAGCAGTATGAGCAGCACGCCCAGCGCGGACAGTCCCCCGCGTGGTACACTCACCGTATGAGGCAGGTGACGGCCAGCAGTATGAGCAGCACGCCCAGCGCGGACAGTCCCCCGCGTGGTACACTCACCGTATGAGGCAGGTGACGGCCAGCAGTATGAGCAGCACGCCCAGCGCGGACAGTCCCCCGCGTGGTACACTCACCGTATGAGGCAGGTGACGGCCAGCAGTATGAGCAGCACGCCCAGCGCGGACAGTCCCCCGCGTGGTACACTCACCGTATGAGGCAGGTGACGGCCAGCAGTATGAGCAGCACGCCCAGCGCGGACAGTCCCCCGCGTGGTACACTCACCGTATGAGGCAGGTGACGGCCAGCAGTATGAGCAGCACGCCCAGCGCGGACAGTCCCCCGCGTGGTACACTCACCGTATGAGGCAGGTGACGGCCAGCAGTATGAGCAGCACGCCCAGCGCGGACAGTCCCCCGCGTGGTACACTCACCGTATGAGGCAGGTGACGGCCAGCAGTATGAGCAGCACGCCCAGCGCGGACAGTCCCCCGCGTGGTACACTCACCGTATGAGGCAGGTGACGGCCAGCAGTATGAGCAGCACGCCCAGCGCGGACAGTCCCCCGCGTGGGTACACTCACCGTATGAGGCAGGTGACGGCCAGCAGTATGAGCAGCACGCCCAGCGCGGACAGTCCCCCGCGTGGTACACTCCACCGTATGAGGCAGGTGACGGCCAGCAGTATGAGCAGCACGCCCAGCGCGGACAGTCCCCCGCGTGGTACACTCACCGTATGAGGCAGGTGACGGCCAGCAGTATGAGCAGCACGCCCAGCGCGGACAGTCCCCCGCGTGGTACACTCACCGTATGAGGCAGGTGACGGCCAGCAGTATGAGCAGCACGCCCAGCGCGGACAGTCCCCCGCGTGGTACACTCACCGTATGAGGCAGGTGACGGCCAGCAGTATGAGCAGCACGCCCAGCGCGGACAGTCCCCCGCGTGGTACACTCACCGTATGAGGCAGGTGACGGCCAGCAGTATGAGCAGCACGCCCAGCGCGGACAGTCCCCCGCGTGGTACACTCACCGTATGAGGCAGGTGACGGCCAGCAGTATGAGCAGCACGCCCAGCGCGGACAGTCCCCCGCGTGGTACACTCACCGTATGAGGCAGGTGACGGCCAGCAGTATGAGCAGCACGCCCAGCGCGGACAGTCCCCCGCGTGGTACACTCACCGTATGAGGCAGGTGACGGCCAGCAGTATGAGCAGCACGCCCAGCGCGGACAGTCCCCCGCGTGGTACACTCACCGTATGAGGCAGGTGACGGCCAGCAGTATGAGCAGCACGCCCAGCGCGGACAGTCCCCCGCGTGGTACACTCACCGTATGAGGCAGGTGACGGCCAGCAGTATGAGCAGCACGCCCAGCGCGGACAGTCCCCCGCGTGGTACACTCACCGTATGAGGCAGGTGACGGCCAGCAGTATGAGCAGCACGCCCAGCGCGGACAGTCCCCCGCGTGGTACACTCACCGTATGAGGCAGGTGACGGCCAGCAGTATGAGCAGCACGCCCAGCGCGGACAGTCCCCCGCGTGGTACACTCACCGTATGAGGCAGGTGACGGCCAGCAGTATGAGCAGCACGCCCAGCGCGGACAGTCCCCCGCGTGGTACACTCACCGTATGAGGCAGGTGACGGCCAGCAGTATGAGCAGCACGCCCAGCGCGGACAGTCCCCACGCGAGCGCCGCGCGGGCCACGGGCGGCGCGCGCGTCGCCAGGCGCAGCAGCGACGATACTTGTGTGGGCAGCTCGTCGATACCCTGGAGGGGGGGAGTGTTGTATGTATATGTTACTGTAAAAGCTCGAAATACGGTAAATCCTAAGATTTTTGAGTAAAACCTAAGATTTACCAACTCTTAATGGTAAAAGCCGAACAGTTTTGCGATTCGCACTTACCACCATTAACAGTCTCAGGATTTACATTAAGGGCACGGTCAATGACCGATAGATATGACCGCTCGGAAAGACTTTGAGGGCGGAAAGACTTTGAGGGCGAAAGGCAACCTGAACCTACCTGAGGTTCAGGTTATTTTTTTTTTATGACCACCCGGAAAGACTTGAGGGAAGAATTACACCCGTATTCACAGACGTTTCCTTGACTTCAACTTGACTGACGTTTAACCGACTCGACCAATTTGGTATGGTTAGCCCATATATGGCATGTATGGCCATAATATGGGCATAATAATCATTTTTTCACACTTACCATAATTTTAAGCATAAATTTATTCGAGTGCTAGTAGTTTGTCGCGAATCTAGACCTCACGATTATTATTATTTCGATTTATTTAATGTGTAAAGAATTTATTTGTGAAAAAAAGATAGAAATTAGATATTGGTGGCTTGTAAGTTCATAGTTTATGACAATTAAATTGTGATTAGTCACTGTTACATTCAGTTCCTTTAGTAGTAAACGACCGATTATAAGTGAAATTGACTGAATTTGACAAAGTTAACAGGTCATTTATCGTTATTGACTGTCAGAAGTGGTCAGATTCAGTCATTTTACATCTCTAATATAGTCCTTCGTGCTGGCCTTCGGCTTGGCCTTCGTATCAGGCCTACTTATATAAAACAGAAGTGCGTTCTTGGAAAGTAATCGGTCACCTAAGATAAATAAACAAATAATTCTTGTTCTAATCCTCATTGTCGACATAGAGTACCTGTAAGATAACATACATGAGAGAGCTAGGTATCTAAAGTTTTTGGGTTTTGGTTAACATTTTCGGGGGGTTGACATGTGGTTTGATCTACAAGGCTTTCTGAATTCGAATTTTATGACTTCGTATATTAAATGACAAAGATTAGATGGGAGATAACATATATGGGATATGTGGTGATTGTTACTATCATTGTGAATTAAATTTTTGGGTTACCATTTTCGGGGGATCGACATATAAGGACTCAATTTGCAGGAACAGTAGTTCACCCGTTACTAAACACGCAAATATAATAAGTTATGTGAAAAAATAATTATGAAACATAAGAACATGCCATATATGGGCTAACCATACCAAATTGGTCGAGTCGGTTAAACGTCAGTCAAGTTGAAGTCAAGGAAACGTCTGTGAATACGGGTGTAACTCTTTGTTTTATTCCCAAAACCAACATTTACCAGCCGTCAGTGGTAAAACCTAGCATGTACAAAATTCTATTAGTAAAAGCCCGAAAAAATCGCCCCATTTTTATAAATGCTTACATTTACCAACTTATGTCGGTAAATCCTAAGACTTACTCCTAAATCTTAGAATTTACCGTAGTTCGAGCTTTTACAGTAACATATATACTCGATGGCACAACTTTTTTATTTTATTCAGATACATACAGATTAATAGTACAGGACCAAAACATCTGCATACTGACCAAAAAAGGAGTCTTATATTTTCAGGGTCCATGTATGTAAACTCCATTTATTCTTACCAGCCCTATCATGTAAACAATCTTCACAGTACTTTTTGTTGAATTTTGTTGAAATAAATCAAATATTATAATCGGGCCGAAACCTAAACTCCCGTATGACGTATGTCAGTTTGACAATAATAGTGATGTACCTAAACACGAGTCGCTACGAATATTTGATTTTACATAAAAATAACAAATCCAAATAAAATAATTATTTTTATTAATCAGAAGTCTGAACCATCAAAGTAGCTGTCATAGTCACTAACATGGATAATACATTTATAGTGAATAACATTATCTACTCTGATTTTACGATTCGATACGATTGCGTGAATTCTTGTCCCTCTTTCTATTTTTTTTGTATTGCCTTAATGTTATTTTTTTAAAATTTTAAGGCGCAATAATTGTTATATTCAGCATTTAAAAATCAATAACAAACCTTATTAAATAAATCGAAAAATTAAACGATGTATCGCGATTTTTTATATTTTTACAATCGAATTATTGTAGCCGGATGCAATGGAACTCTCTAAACGGGCAAGCCGGAAGTTCAAGTAGTACATTTCTGCGCATAGATTTGAAAATCAAAAAATTCGGAACTTCATGGGCTTGACCCCGATGACACCTGTTATACGGGAGTTTAAGTTTCGGCCCGATTATAGTTCAAACCTAAACATTCTAAAGTAAAACATTAATTAACTACGAAAGTAATTTCCTAAAAAGTCTATTTTAATTTATATTGTTGTAAAATCATAAAAAGACATGGTAAGATTGTTTAAATGATAGGACTGGTAAGAATAAATGGAGTTTAGAAATGTATGTATGTAAGTTTTTTTATTACACAATAAGTCCTGAACGGCTTAACAGATTTTGATGTGAGAGGTATTTTTTCGATTCCTCGCATTCCTCCGAGTGACATAAGCTATTTGAGTTGTCAGTCATATATTTTTTTTTTTCTAAGCTGATGACACTCACCTCCTCGAACCACAGGATAGGGAACACGATGTCCGGGAAGTTAGCGACCTGCTTAATGTCCAGCACCTGCGACACCGCCAGGTTGATCTGCACGCGGGCGCGCGCGCGCATCGCCGTGCCCATCTCCTGCAATCAATCAATCAATCCGTCAATCAAATTCTGTTAGTCATAAAACGTAATATTTCTGTCATCGGTATAGTATTTACTAAGAAATAGTATTTGTATGTGTGTTCCCACTTACACCTCAGTGCCACTGAGGTGTGAGTGTGACCAGTTTATTACACGACTGACCAAAAAAGGAGTGTTATGTTTTCAGGGTTCATGTATATAAGTTTCTTTATTCCACCATAAGTCATGAACGGCTGAACAGATTTTGATGCGAGAGATATGTTTAGATTCCTTGCATTCCTCTGAGTGACATATGCTATGTGAGTTGTCAGTCGTGTTTTTTGTTTTTTGATAATTAGCTCGTTGCCTTATGGGATAGACAGAGCCAAAAGAAGCTTAGCTGAATGATGGGCTTATTGATGGAGATATAAAATATTTCGAATTTGGATTATAATGTAATTGTATTGTATAATTTAATTGTTAATTTATGTATAGTTTTAAATGTTTCTGACACAATGTATATTGTTTAAGAATAAATACATCAAATCAAATATAGTGACAGGTTGTTAGCCCCTCGCCTATGAAAGGAGGAATCCTCAGTTTAAAAAGCCCTTTCTCACAATTGACTTTTACTATCTGCGCGGGAAGAAATGCTGCTGGCATATTCTAGGTTTTTTGTTGCTCCCAGACCAGCTTGAAGATGGATCAATCAATCAGTCAATCAAATTTTCTATCAACTTCTGTCAATCAATCTCTAATTGTCATAACACGTAAATCATTATTGCTTAAAGCTAGTTTCTTCTTTTTCCTATTTAAAAGCTATACTCTCGTCGATGTCATTACGGGTAATGAAAAAAACGCCTTTCTTAGCAAGGTTAATGAACTTAAACGGATTAATTTCTGGAACTACTGGTTATTATAAAATAATTCCTGCAAATGACAGCCATACATACATATTATCACGCATTTTTCCCGTGGGGGTAGGCAGAGAGAGATCCTTACAGATCTCTCTTGCTTCCTCTACACTCATCACTCTCTTCATACATGCTCTCCGGTTATGGGTGCTCCTAATATCTCCTTTTTAAGGACGTCACGCAATCTGGTTGTAGTGCGTTCTTTGAGGTCAACCCTGACCAACTCAAATGACAGCCATATATCCTGAAATTCCCAAAAGCCGCGTAGCAAAGCTAGAATGTAATTAAAGTACTGAAATAAATACTTACAGGCTGAACATCGATGTACAGCCGATGTTCGTCGGCCACGGGCGGGGAGATCCCCTCCACCGCCTCGCGCAGGCGCGGCTCGGCCAGGTAGAAGTGGGGGAACGACAGCATTATGGGCGAGTCTGCGGAAAACATAAATCTTAATTATAATAATTTCAAGTGTCAAGTAGGTATATGGTTTCAGAGATAGAGCCTTGTTTTTTATAACATAGGGCGACAAACGAGCTAGCGTGTCACCTGATGGTAAGTAATCAAAAAACATCATTTGTGACGGACAAACAGTGAAGTAGTAGTAGGTAATACGATTAAAACGTAAAATCTATAAATCAATTAACCAATCAGATCTCACCATATTGACATACGTTGTGGCCAAGTGGTAATACCCGCCTGAGGTCGGATAGGACCCGGGTTCAAATCCTACCTGTGTGTCACATGGGTTTGTAGACCAATCTGACTCATGTATAGTAGTTTCCCCATAGACCACATTGATGCTTGATTCAATCACTCAATCAATCAATAAATCAACTAATCTTTCAAGTATCTTATTGATGCTTGATTTCAACACTCAATCAATCAATAAATCAACCAATTTAGAACTCACCATATTGACATAGGGACACGTTGAAGAGTCCATTCGGCGCGCATGGCGGTCCTGCCGGACAGAAGCACTTGTTGTGCTCGTCGTTGGCGAACACGTCCTCAGGGGGAGTGAATCTGTAGCCCTGGACGCCAGCCGCGGATTCCACGTCGTGGAGGTACCTGGAAAAGACACAAGATAGATAGATCAATACTTTATTGCACCATATATAGAAAAGAACATATACAGTAGTAACAAAGCGTCTAGCGTCTTCGCTGGCTCGGCCATGTTGTGAGAATGGAGGATGATCGAACCGTGAAGAGAGCCTATCTGAGCCGGCCAGTCGGTCGAAAGCCGGTGGGCCGCCCCAGGTACCGCTAGAGCGATGTGATGGAGGCTGAACTACGCGAGCTGCAAGTTGGCGGCGACTGGCGGGAGCTTGCGCGGGACTGGAGACGCTGGCGTGCGACTGTGTTGGAGGCCAAGACTCACTTTGGCACAGGGCGGGCGCTTCATAGAAACGGCGCGTTAAATATGCCTACTACTACTACAAATGAAACTGTATATCCGTGAACACGTCAGTAACACGTCAATGTGTGCGTTTTCATAGTCGAACGTCCCACAGTTACACAAGAACGGGGGAGAAGTGCGGAAGGAGCGGGGGGGTGCCATATTGCGGGAGGGGCAGGGAGTTTCCTTTCTGTACGTAGTACTAATATTAATTCTGTGACTTTGGGTCACTGAGCCCAGATAGTAAATAGTAACAAAAAGTAAATACATAAATGAGCGCAAAGGCGGGCTTATTTACACTTTAGTTGTCGCTACGTGCGAGTATGGTCATGTCAATGGTTCAATACTGTCATTTGAATTTGACACATCGACATTGTCAGCGTTGTTCCATCTGACAGATCTGTCCTTACTCGTAGGTGCCGTCATCTGGTGAAATATTTGAACGCGATATCATTCGATCATTGCCGTACAGACTAAAAGCAATAATGAAAATGGACAAATAATGTTCTCAAACTGTATTAATCAACGGTAGGTAGTACACAACAACACGTATCGCACGCTACGGTCACAAAGTAGTTAAAAGGGTACTACGGTGGTCGTATGACGACTGAAGTCCAAAGCTCATGTTATAGAGTCCCTTAAGTAATCTGAGTCGTGCACACACACCAACTTCATGGCTAACAGTTCCAGTATCGATTAGCCTTGGAAGTCGCACAAGGCTCGCTACTCGGTTTTCCTCACAGGTCTTTGTTGAAAACGCGATTTATCTGCGGTTAGCCTTAATACAAACATACAGACATATTGTCAATATATTATCTCACACAATGGAGCTGTTATGGTTGGAGAACAATCGGGCAGTTAAGATTGACGTGTGTTCGTATGTTACATGGAAACTTGATAATCGTAGGAACCGGTCTGATTTGTAACTTTCGTTCTGACTGGCTATACGGAATCCTAAGTTCCCACGGGAGCAAAGCCACATGGTACAGCTTGTAACATTGAAATGACGTATGACCAAACTGTGGAATCAAATTCTTGAGGCGGTTCCGAACCGATACGACATTGGAATGTTCAAAAAACGAGTCTACATCTTCTTGAGAGGCCGGCAACACTCTTGTGACACCACTGGTGTTGCAATTGCCCATATATGCAGCGGTGATCGCGTACCAACAAATGCCTGCTTGCTCGTTTGCCGCCCTATGTTATAAAATAATGAACTTTTCGATGATTATGATGAGAATTAAGTTGGTATAATAAAAGAGAGAGTTAGCAATGGAAAGAGAAGAATGGAAGGAACTCCACCGACAAGAACCTCGCTCTTAAATATGATGATGACTACTTATGTATCTCTTTCTTTAGTCGTATTCCTCGTGACTGAGGGTCGTGGTCATTATGCCAAATGAAACACACAACTACGAATAAGAATAAAGAATAAAGAACATTTATTTGTGAGACATAGGTAGGTACATAAAAATACAGATGGAGTTTCATTATAGTAGGTATCACTATGCTCTGTCTTTTAAGACTTTAAAAATTTGACTTAAAAATATTGATCATTAATTAATTGATTCATTAAATTGGACATAACATTATTGTTGTCATAAAATTGTACATTTCATTGTCATAAAATATCAATGTCAAAAAATTTAAATGAATTTATCTTCTAGAAAATAATCTATCTTATAATAAGATTTTTCTATTAGGAGAGAAGTCAAGCGTTTTCTGAAAGTTTTTAGATTTTCTTTTTTTAATTCTCGCGGCAATTTATTAAATAGTTTAGGAGCCATACAGATAAAACTATTTTGCTATAGCCGTTCTAGAAATTGGTACATAAAGTCGGTGATCATGTCTTAGATTTATTTTTGTTTTATTTAATGACGATAGCGTCGCAAATTGGGAGTGATTTGACTTTACAAAACTAGCAGCCTCTAATACATACGGATGGTAGTGTTAGTATACGAAATTTTCTGAAATATTGTTCACAGCTATCGGTACTTTTCAAGTTAAAGATTGCTCTCACACACCTTTTTTGCGCCTTAAATAATATATCTTTATTTACGGAGTTACCCCAGAAAATTAGACCGTATCTTAGGATCGAGGAAACAAATCCGTTATAGGCTGCCAGTGCTGTGTTGACACTTGATATTTTTCGGAGGTTTTTGATGGCGTATGCAAAACTATTTACTCTTTTACATAACTCTTCAGTGTGGGCTTTCCAATTAGTTTGATAATCCAGTTGTATACCCAGAAATTTAGATGTGGGCACAGATTCAATTATATCTTCCTTATATTTTGCAACAACATTTGGTGTTTGTGTGTATTGTCGGAAATGTATTATTTTTGTTTTATTAATATTGATGTTTAAATTATTTATTTGCATCCAGTCAATAATTTTAGCAATAGTAGATATCATTTATCTCTTTTTCATATGTCAGTTTATTAGTACATTTAATCAAGACTGTGCTATCGTCCGCATAAAGTGTCATTGGGTGACTGATACATTTTGGTAAATCATTTATATACGCAATAAATAGAAGGGGTCCTAAAATACTCCCTTGTGAATATGGTGTTCCACCATATTCAACTAGTCTCGACTGAGAATAATATTCTTCTTCTATTCTATACAGTCATATGTTCCCTATTACTTAAATATGATTTTATTAGTTTTAAAGCAACCCCCCTGATACCATAAGAATAAAGTTTATGTAACAATAGTCTGTGATCCACATAGTCAAACGCCCTCGACATATCCATAAGAATTGCACATATATGTTGTTTGTTGTCCACGGAATCCGTGACCAAATTAAGTTAATTTATAAATTGCAACATTTGTACTAAGCTTCCTACGAAAGCCATGCTGTTCTGCGACTAATACATTGTATTTTTCGAAGAAGTCATATATTTCATTATTACTATCTTGGCAATGTTAATGGAGTGGTTTGCCATTGCCATCTCCATTTCAAACACTAGTTAATAAATCATCAACCAGAGTGCAGATTTCCACAGGATGTTTTCCTTACTGGGAGCAATTCAGCGAAAACTATCATACTGAGTCAGATTGGTCTACAAACTCATGTAGCATGGGCAGGATTCGACCCTGGGACCTTTGCAGTCACAGGCGGGCGACCTACCACTCGGCCACAAGCGCTTCACTTATCAGTACAGTCATGCCCAAAATCTTAACATTAGATATTATAAGAATCCTTGCGTTATCTTGAGTAACGTAGACCATCCTAACTAATATTATAAATGCGAAAGTGAGTTTTTGTTTGTTGGTTTGTTTGTTGGTTACCTCTTCACGCTTTATCTACTGAATTTCGCATACACATAGCTGGAAGTACGTAGCCGTGTGTAGCAACAAATTATCGGCAAAATTCGTTTATGTTGCGCGCTAGCCATAGTTTTAATAATGTTTGTAGGACTGTAGATTTAGACTTATTCACTACAAGCATAACAAAAGCAAAACGTCTGCTGTACGATCATTGGTTCCACTAATTAAACTTTTTAGCATACATAGTACCTAAATATATATTTTTCTTGTTTAAAAAAAAGCACATCTTAAAAAAAAAAGTAAATTTCGATATTTTAAATTCCTTTTTGATGATGACTGTAATAATATATGTTGTTATTATTATTAATCATTGTAACTCTTAATAGTGTGTTACTCGTAGTGTTCAACGTTAGTTTTTTATGCTTTTTTTTATCTGTGAGGACCTTTAAGTGGCTCCTTTGCTAGCTATTCTATTTATACATTTAAGACTGAAATTGTAGCTGTTGGTCTTCCTATAAAAATAAAAAGTACGGAGAAGGACATAGGGTACCTTTCATCCC